>OVBE01000579.1:0-45052 GCA_900406425.1 Iberis pinnata | reverse complement strand
GAATGCAGTTTAATCTCCTCTCGGAGTATTAAACCCTATGATCAAATTGTCATAGACAAAATCTCGCCGTCTTTAAAACAACTCGATTATGCATTAAAACTCGGATTCAATTGTTCATAAGCATTAAAACAATACTCTCGCATGCAAAAACACTTATTCATCTAAATTAGGTCAGGTTTCTAAATCAAGTCTCTTTGTATTTATTAACCTATAATCATCNGAAGAACACATAATTAAAATAGATATAAATATAAAATAGGGTTCAAAAATCTTCTCCACAAAGGTTCAAGATTCTTCTCCCAGTAAAAACTTAGAATAATAAAATAAAGCTTAAGTTCTAAAAACCTAAAACACCTTGTATTTATAGGCTAAAAAAGTAAAATATGAAATAAGGAAAACTTGGATAGGCTTGAGGACTTGATTTGCAAAATTGGAAAATTTCAATCTTTTCTCGGGTGTTGTGCTCGATCGAGCAACTTGCATTTTTGCTCGACACTTCTTCTTTGCACGATCGATCTTTGTCTCCGTATTTTTCCAGGAACGTTTGCTCGATCGAGAAACTATGTTGCTCGATCGTGCAACTCATCATCCATCTGCTCGATCGTTCTCTTCTGTGCTTGATCAAGCACTTCTTCTGGCACTTCTGAAATCTTCTGAAAAACTTCTGAAATGCATCGTTTTGTTCCGATTCGACCCGAACACCTAGAATACTAAAATTCTACCAAATATGCAATAAAAACACTCTGAATAATGCATAATAGCAAACATAAATGCCCACTATTATGCATTAATACCGAGTAATATCATAGCTAATGTGGCTCAGTGAAAATTTTGTACGGCTCGATGAGAACGTTCCATATATTGGTCAAACAATGTGTCGTGGCTCGATCACAGACTTATCTTGGCTCGATCACGGCTCGATGAGATGTGTGGCTCAATCACGTTGGCTCGACAAAATCATTTTTGTGGGTCGAGCGAATGGCTTTGTGGATCGATCATGATGTACCGTGGCTTGATCAACATTTCCCTCGGCTCAATCACGGATGGAAAACATGGCTCGATGGAATTGAATATGGCTTGATCAATATGCATATTTGGCTCGATTGAATGGTGCGATAACGGCGTGATCGAGGTTTGTCCATGGCTTGAGCATGGCTCGATTGAGGCTTAATCACTTATTGATCCAGCTTGATCAAAGACTTGAGTTAATCATGTGCTATTCTTTTCTCATTGTTGAATGCCCAAAACATACCCTCAAAGTACCTAAAACACCAAAACCAAATAAAAACTGAAATGCATTAAACAAAGAATTTAAATAAAAAGCATAAAAATTTAATATGTACAAGGATAGACATGGGACTCCCTCCCAAGTGAGCTTGTTTAAAGTCACTAAGCTTGACTTCCTGTTTTAAATTTAATGACCATGAGACGGTTCTCCAAGGAGAACCGAGGTCCTTTCTGAAACGACTCTGTTATCATTGTGTTGGTTGATTTGGTAGTTCAGATTCGACCCTTTATCAGGTTCCACAACAAGTATGATTTATTTTAACTCTGCAGGAACCCTTGCATCTGGTTCTTTGATAACCCTGATGCTTTCTGATGCTTTGAATACGTGTTTGAATCCTTCTCCGACTCATCCTCAAATGAGTCACTACTTGAGTACCCATCCTCATCATTGTCCTCATTCATTTCCTTGATTGAGAATATCTGGCCTTGGAATGTAAGATTCTTCGTCTTGGTCTTGATGTTAAAGATCATCCTTGGACCATTCCCTACGTTTAATCTGATGTTACCTTTCTTGATGTTGATCACAGCTCCAACTGTCGCTAAGAATGGTCTTCCAAAGATTAATGGGTCCTTCGGCTCTTTATCAATTTTCAACACCACAAAGTAAGTGGGTATTTCTACGTCCCCTATCTTTATAGGTAAGTTTTCCAGGGTGCCAATAAGATACCTAATAGATCTATCTGCCAACAACTGAGTTATATTGGAAGCCTTGAATTCGTTGAATCCCAGCTTCGTGGCAGTGGAGAAATGCATCAAGTTAATGAACGCTCCTAAATCACAAAGACATTTGTTGAAGGTTAGGGGTCCGAGTGAGCATGGTAAAGTGAATGAACCAGGATCCTCTTGCTTATGTGCTATTAAAGCATTGTATTCGATATTCGGTACCGACACTCCTTGAGCAGTCTCTTCCCTCATGGGTTTCTCAAAAATTTATGGATATTTTTCCATAATCTCTTTATTGAAACATGATGGAAATGGCAATCTTGGAACATAAGGTGGTGGAACGAAAGGTGCTGCATTCTCCCTTAAGGCATATAGCTTATCACCAGGAACAAACTTTTTATAATCTGCAGGTTTAACTACATTTAAACTCGAATCCCCCCCCCCCCCAACTTGAATCACATTGTCCTTAGTGAAATGAGTAGTGAAAATGGGAGGAGGAAGGTCAGTGGTACTCCTGAGGAAGATGGCATTAACATGAGCATACTCATTTGGGTTCCGTAAAAATTTGCCTGGAAGTTGACTGTTTGTAGAAGCAGAAGTTGAGGCAGACTTGGCTTCTAGAGTAGTAACTCTGGAGTTTAGAGTTTCAATCTTCGTATAGATGGCGTTGAAGGAAGAATCCATCTTGTGGTGAAGTTCACCAAACTTCTTGGATGTCTCCATGACACTATTGGCTTGACCTTGTAGAAGTTGTTGCAACATGGCCTCAATGTTGGAAGGTTGAGCTGGAGGTTGGTTAGAGGTGAAACCAGGAGGTGCACCGGTTTGTTGCTGATGCTGTTGTGGTTGCTGAAAACCACCTTCTTGTTGTTGCTTTGGGAAGGAACGATGATTCTGAGCGTAGTTAATGAATGGTTGAATAGGCTGCTATGGTTGCAGTGGATATACTTGATCATGAGGGTTGGCTACGTTGTTGCTACGGTATGAAAGACCAGGACCAGGGTTGTTGGAGTACTTGATAAAACTCTTGTTATAGCCACCCTGATTCTGCACATAGCTAATCTCCTCTTACTAGTTAGCTCCCTAGCCTAAATCTGAATCTGCTCTTCATCAGTGATGAAGTGAACTTGGTGTTGTTGACCAAGTAAGAGCTTGTCCAAATTCTCATTCAGAGCCTTGATATCTTTCCTTGTCTTGTCATTTGTTTCAGAGCCACCACGAGGTGTGCGATCATAATCCTCACTATATATTCCATCTAACTGAGCAAGGTTCTCCACAAGTTTCCAACCGTCATCAACACTCTTGTTCAGAAAATTATTGTTGCTTGTAGTGTCAAGAAACATGTGTATCTTTGGTAGAGCACCACGATAGAGTGTGCTAAGTAGGGATGCTTGCTGAAACCATGATGAGGACATTGTAGAGTGTAATTCTTGAATAGTTCCCATGCCTCAGAGAAAGTTTCAGTGTTTCGCTGCGTGAAACCAGAGATGTAATTCCTCAGCCTTGCAGTACGAGAAGTGGAGAATAATTTGGCAAGAAAAGCTTTCTTGCAAACATCTCAGGTAGTGATTGAGTTCCTAAAGAGACTTCTCCCACTGATAAGCTTTTTCTCCCAAAGAAAATGGGAAGAGACGCAACTTAAATGCGTCCTAGCTCACACCATTGATCTTGGTGAGACTGTATAATCGGTCAAAATCGTCCAGGTGATCGAGTGGATCCTCCATTGGCAAACCATGGAATTTTTCCCCATATACCACAGCTATCAAGCTGTGCTTGATCTGGAAATTGTTGTTTTGTACAGCAGGAAGGGTGGTTCCATGACGTTGTGTATGAGTGTTCGGGTTGTCACCAGCACCGATGGTGTGCTGGTTATCGTGGTTAGCGTTGTCCTCCATTTTTAAATCCAACCTTCTTAGGTGTTCCAAGCGTTCTTGTTCACGTTTTGCGCAAGAGTATTCCCTTTCAAGAGCACGAATGTCTTCAACGATTGGAATTAAGTCAGTTGGTCATCTGCTTCTCAGGTTCATACACAGCTATGCAAGTACCTGAAAACAAAGGAAACAATGGAAAACAAAGTGAGTATGGTAGTAGAAAAGAAATTTGATCTCAATAGATCCAAAATCCAGAATATAACAAACAAACACCCAATCGGTAACGGTGCCAAATTGATAAAACATATTTTAAGTGTCAATATAAGTATAATGGTGTATTAAGGGGTTATCAATTCCTATCACACAGACATGTCATTGTAGTATATATAGGATGTCAATCCAAATGGGTGTGAAGTTAACAATCTAGATGCAATGGAACTACTAATTCAAGCTGAAATAAAAGACAGGGGTTTACTAACAGTTCCTAAACAAATAGAACATAGAAAAGATGCATAAAGTAAAAACATAAATGAGAGCAAGCATGAAAGATAGACAGCTAGTGAACATAAACAGAAAAGCAAAATGGGTAAAAGTGCAATCAAAGGTAAATAGTTCCCGAGAATGAGGGTAATTGACCAGAGATCCTTCATGAACTCCCTAAACTCTTAACGTACCTCAAGCAATGAGCTACCCATAGACAGTAGATTCATATGCAACCTAGTCCAATCTCTTGATAGATGTAATCATTCTAAGCAATCACCAGACTAACTCTCGTTAACGGTACACTACCTAGTAGGCATGAAGAACCAATCTACTAAATCCAATAAGCACCCTAAACATCTAATCTCTGAAATCACCATGTTCAAGTATTTCATTGAACACCTTCTGAGTGCTGAAATGCCTAAAATCATATTTCAATTGATCAGAAAGAAATCAGCATGCAGAGCAATGAAACAGAAGGGATCTATATGCAATCAAACTTATGAGCCTAGGAGGAACAAGAAATCAACACCAGTCTACCTCATCCTCAGGAATCTAAGGTAACTACTCACTACGCATGTTTGGTGCGAAATCAGAAAAACAGGAAAGCATGACTACTAAACAAGACATTCGAATCAAAAGTCAACGATGATAAACAGAAAGAACACTAAGTTGAAAACGTGATGAAGATGATGAATAACAAGAACACTAACCCAAAAAAACAGAGTAACAATGAAACAGTACCAAACCAAAAAAAATTCCAAGCTGTTATCTAGCTCGTGTGAAATTTTTAAGTATGACACTATTGTATTTATTGTTAAACCTAATTGCACAAATATGTGCAATTAGTACCATTGTTTGGTCTTGATTTTGTTTTGACTGAACCACTTTGATTTTCTCCGATCTGCCAGATGGTCACCTCCCAAATGGTGGAATTCTTATGGAGGTGACACATCACATGAATGCTAAGTCGGATTCCTTACGCCCAATCTCTTCTCATTCTGCTTGGGCTATTTATGAGGCGAGATATAAATGAATATAAATTAAGATAGCTTATGAAGAACATATTCCATTGATGTTACAAAGATAGGGCAAACAAAAAGGTGAAAGGTGACAAATCTTGAAAGTATGATAAAGATTAATATTCGTTAACTTAGTGAACTATTCTGTCGCCGATCGAACCGAATCTGAACCCCCTTTTAATTATCTCAATTTATCAATCTAGTGCTCATAAATTCCTTTGTTACCATTTTCCAAAGTTATATATATTCACAATAACGAGATTTGGATAGTGTTACCAAACCTTAAATAATTTGTTGTCCCGTCACCAATCTAACCGTTAGAAAATTAGCAAACCATATATTTATTGTCACATAATTTTTATATATGATCGGTCCTAAAGTAAATTTGAAACCACGTTAATGATGATCTTTTACTTCGATCAACAAACTAAGTGATACTTTTCGATTTGTTTGGATTGAGTTTTCTTTTTCTTTTTCTTAATGCTATTTAAATGATGAGTGACCACTATACATGATTGAAATGAGAAAAGTTACTGATGACAAAACAAAAAAAAATTATTGAAAAAGGTTGATTTTTTTTTTCATAACATTATTTGAGAATTAGTTTAAGTTTCTGTTCAAAGCTTCCAAGTAGCATAAATAAAACATTAATATAACAAATAAAAATATTATAATAGGACTTATGATGCAAATAACTTATAATTTCAAAAACTGGTTAGTACTTGAAGTAGGAACTAAAGTAAAAGTGAAAATTAGGTAAATTCATGATTGATTAAAAGAAAGCAAAAGAAAATGGCAGGCAAGAAAAAAAGAAACTACATCTTATATAAAACTATACAAGAACAAAATTTGATCAACATCTCATAGATTTAGCACTATATATACAAGTAAGACTACAATAAGTAAGTAGCAGAACTAACCGTATAGCACTAGAGACAACAAAAACGAACATGATTACATTAAAATGGCATATCTCATACCATCAGTAACCATAAGATGATTAATCTCGGAGACAGTTGCATAATCTCCGGACATCCACAATCCATCTGTTCCACTGACACGTGGCACAGCAAAACATGAGATGATTGAGAAAGGAAACCTCATGATAACGGCGTTATTAGAGGCGTCTCGTCGTGCGGTAGTTGAAGAAGAAGACATGTGAGTCTCGTCGGCTACTTTAGGGCTCTTCTTACGGAGGTTGCGGCGAAGTAAAGAAAGAATCTGCGTCATCTCTCTTTCTCTTTTGAGTTTGATGAGAGATATGTCAATAGAATGGGCTTCTTTTATTTTGGTTGATGAGAGATTGCAAGTGGCCAACTTGGGAATTTGCTTTTTTATCATTAGTGCTATTATCTTTATCATCTACTATTCTATTATTTTATTTATATATCCCATTTCCTTGCCTTATTAATATAGTAGAAAATTGTTTAATAATGGTAGGGATAAATTCGATCGTTAACTATAAATTCACTCTTACGATTAGGTGAACATCCATATTTTATTGATAGTGACAAATAGTATATTACTCGTATCTATTTTACTCTATTATTGAAGTTTCGCCATTTTTTTATTATTATTATCAATGGAAACACTATAGAAAGGTTCAAAAAGCAGACAAAAGTAATATGTTGATTAACCCTAAGCCAACAATAATATATTGTTAGAATTAATGGTCTACTTTTTTCCATTAATCTCGAATCTACCTTCATGTGTTATTATTATTATTTTATTTTGTAAGGAATTAATCAACTAAATTGCATATATTACCTACCATATGTGAAGGTATGCTAATAACAATTTGACAATACTGTTTGACTAATATGAATGGTAGCGGTGGAGAAAACGGGAAAATAATGTCCGAATAAGATCATGTGAACCTTTAGAAAAACAATAGCATGTCATGATTTGACATAGATATTCAAAACATCAAGGAAGAAAATATTTGTTGCAAATGATTTTGTTTTGTCGTGTTTGGTTGATTCCTGAATCGAGCATGCCAAATTCATTGCCATAATTTCTGGTAAAGATATAAAAAAAATTGCGTACAAGATATGTTATAAGTATTTTCACTATTAATACACTAACGCAAAATGTCTTGGAAAAGTTAGGTGTACTAATTTTTGGTGGTGGTAAGTGTAGAGGATATGTATTTGGTAAAAGGATTATGGATGACAGCTATTTAAAACTCAATACACATAATGCCGACATAGATCCGAAATATCATGACCCAAAAATTGGTCCGATTGACTTAATCCTAAATCGATTTGGTCTTGTTAAATTAATCCAGCTGATTAATACGATAATGAAGGTATGTATATTCAGAGTGTTAAACCGAATGAAAATTTCATGACTTTAACCATTAATATCAGTAAATTTAAGTTTAATTCTTGAAAATGTGTATAATATTTCTACCAAGTGGTCTAGAATCGGACGAAGGAACCAATACGAATCCAGAATTTTGCATAGGATTAGAGGAAACAAAAACAAAAGATTCTAAACATTATGAGTTGTAGTAGAACCAAGTAGTTTCTCTTCTTCAAGTGAAATCTCACTCACTTGATGTGATTTGGTGATCTTGTTCCACTCATTTTCTACTCTGAAAAATATCCACTGAAACCGTCTCAACATCTCCATCACCGTCACTGTGAACACCGTTATGTAGTTGTGCCTCAAATGTGCTGATAATTTGTATGTCCATGCACATCTCAGCACCAGATTGCTCCCAATCACCCAGAAATACACCTGCAACAACGTCACCTTCTACCATTACAATACGACCACAAACACAGAGGCGTTTCAATGGAAGAAACTGAATCGAATCTCACCCATTGACGACCATATAACAGATTTGATATGATACTTGAACGGCTAAACTTGAATATTTTTGTGAAACCGCTGCAAAATAGATAAAACGTTTTTGAAAATAGTGTTTAGTGGATATGAAGATGTAGTTTCAAGTTTCAACCTATTACCTTAAGTCCCAATCTCGAGTTACGTCCCAGTAGAATGAGTAAAGTGAGTTGATGACACTTGAGAAAAGCCAGAGAGGTCGGTAAAACGATGTCCAGCTCTCGGACTCCACATGATATTTAAGCGCAGACAGGAAGATCACAGGCACTGCTGTTGAATACTTCAGTGCTGAAACAATTACACATCATCTATAAGATCAATGACAGGTATGGGACAATTTAACATTAACATTTGTAAGCTTTTTACCATTTAAAAGAGCCGACTTTTCCTTTGTATCCTTGTACTGTCGAAGACATTGCAGAAGACGACAAATGTAAGGGAAAACAAGAACCAAAGGGATTGCGATTTGATGACTGCCACAGACAGCATCAGCTTCAAACCAAGCAATTGTTGCAACCTGGAAATACAGGAAACTTCTTTAACATGATATATCCCATGTTTCACAAAAGACATGAGACAACACAGTATTTGCAGGCTGAACAGACAACCACGATTCCATTGGTTCATCAGAGGATAAATTTCTGTAGCTACAGATCGATCTACTTTTTCAAGATTACAAGAAAGAATGGAACTAGTTCCTCAAGCGTAAGAGATCTCAAATCTATTCTTATTTTATTTGTCAAACAAATCTATTCTTATATGTAACAAATATTGAACTGACTGACTAAACCAATTACCTGTCTATGCACCATCCGGCAGACGGATCGCTCTAAGTCAGAAAACACCTGCATATAATTACCGATGTCAATCATGATTGAGAATCAAATATCAGCAGCATAATTGTTATTGGCACAAAATCAAATGCAAAAGAGTAAAGCGGAACCAGTTTCATTAGTTGGGCAGATAAAAAGGGCACCAGTAACTAAGCCTCATGCTACTTATATCCTTCCTAACACATAATTATTAAACTTGAGAAAGTCAAAGCTCTCTCACATAACAACTTTAAATTTCATACCTTTACCATGGAGGTCAAAATATCTGCCAAAAAGAAGTCTGGAAATGTAATTGGCTGCGACACAGAAAAGTCGCATCAGATCTCCATGTTTTAAATGAATATATACAAAATGTCCAATATATTATAAAACTTTCTCAATCGCAAGTTTGATTTCAGTTAACGACTTTCTATTGTTTTACCTGCAGTGGAAAGACTATCCTCCATAATGTCCGCAGCAGAAAATATCGAGATGACAAATAGAAAATATCAAAAGGAAAAATCAGAACCAAAGCAAATGCAATGTATAGGAGCACCTGCAGCAGTGAAGACATATTCTTAGACATACATAAGATTTGCAATAAAGATTATTAGGGCAAAGCTAAAGAGCAGGTGCTAACTGGTTGTGAAGCAGCCAAAGATACTTCCCCATGAGAATACAGATATAGATATGCTGTCATGCTAGTTGGGACAATAATTGTCAGCCACATGCTACACTGCAGCCAAAAGTAGGACAAAAGAGAAGCAATACGATTTAGATATTAACTGAGAACAAACTCGAAAATGGCACTTAAACTGAACTTAAGTACCTTCCACATCTCTCTATGAGTAAGGTGGTTATGGTCGAGATCAAAGACTTTGGCATAATTGACACTTCCTTGAGAGAACACCCACAAGTTCACTCCCCATAACCAAACCATCATCGTCTGAAGCATTCAAAGGCCACAAAAGCAAGAAGAAAAATCAGAAAAAAAAGACATCTCAAAGGCCAAAAGAGAGTAGACTCTGAACTTACCACAAGAAGAAGAGGGTTGTAATATAGAAATGCTTCATATAAAAATAAATCGCGCAGGTCGATGCTCATTCTCATGACTGAATCCCATCCAATCTGTTAAAACAAGATATCAACCTCGTCATAATTATTCAAGGCCGTCAAAATTCACATATAACAGCAAGAAACTAAAGCAAAAGAACTTACCTTGCAGCAACATAAAGCCCAAAACAGAAACAAAACAACCTGAAAAGTTTTGTGCAATGGGGGAAAAAAGCTTGATCAAATCATAAATCTTCGACAGAACCAATGCAAATGGAGGTATATGTGGTCTTAAGCAAAAACACATTGAAATCAAACCTTAAATCTCCACAGGAATATTGGAGAAGGAACCATTGTTGTAATATGAAGTGGTGTGCTTGAACTTTTCAGGTCACCCATTTCTGATACACTACCTAAAAGCCCGTTTACACCTAAAAACATCCCAATTCAAGAAATCAAAAGCTCATCAAATTCGAGTAGATATCTTTGTACACAGATCCGATAGCATCTATAACAATTTCTCGTTTCGTGTGTTGTTCAACATCTCAGGATCCATATATGAAAAAGTGTCTAATGCATTTATAAGGACATGCATTGTATTAGAACTGAGATGAAAGTATGCTTACTAGGATCAACGAAAACAGATTTGCTTCCAGATTTCCGAAGATGAGGACTGTTGGAAGAGATTGTTGTTGGATTTTCAAACATGACCGGAATTTCATGATTATGGGGGAAAAAGCGAATATCGCGGTAGTTTATTGAAAGCGCATAACTTCAAGAGTAGATCGATCGTACACTGAAACCCAGAAATTTCCAAAGATTACTTGTGAGGGTTTCGCTGCAGATCTTCAACGTATTGAGTGGAGATTAAGCGAAAACTCTCATTCTTTTTTTTTTTCTTCCGTTAAGATTTAGACATTATTATTGTCATCATTTCAGAATATTTCGTTTGGGCTTTGATAAAGCCTCTAAGCCCATTATATTTTCTTCCATGCAGAAGAGACTCTTTTTTTTCTCCATTAGAGTAGTTTTTCTTTCACGGGAAAAACCTCTTGATTAGTTAAAGGTACAATCCAATACGTTAAGGAAGTATTAATATTGGAAAAATCATTATTGCGTTAATGTGCGGTCTTTACAAGTAAATCCGCTTTTGTGTTATAAATTCTTTGTCATAGTAATTGAAAATAAGGATAGTAAATCCGCTATACATCATATTTTTATAACTTTTTTTTTCAACAATTTTTATAACTTTTTCGCAAAAAACCGGAAGATACAATTATCTCTATTAATTTCAAAGAATTTGTGATAAACAACGAATAAAAACGATCCATTGACCTTTGCGGTATATGAATTAAGTACGATATGTCATGAAATATTTCAGTCCGAAAAAGTTTTACAAGGGTGTATTTAAAAAAATATTTTATATGATTTGAAGTGATTTGTATTTTAATGAGTTTTTAGGTAAATTAGGATAATTCATGTGATTTGTTAGAAAATTCTCTACAGTCCCGTATAAAATCATGAGATTTGAGATTTTGTATTTTTAACTAAGAAAATGTAATGAAATACCATCAAATAACTTGTAATTCATTACTTAAAATATTTCCAATAACATCGAATTTTATGAGACTTTTCAAAATTACTATTTCAATAACAGTGGATTTCATAAGAATTATATTGTAGAGATTAATATGAGAACATGAAGAACACTTAAAAGAAAGAGATAGAGAAGAAAACATTTTCCATTGATCTCTCTTTGCAATTTACGGCATATTTTAAAAAGAAATACAAGAGAGGATTATTGTTATCCAACATATTATGCAATAGGATTAGGATTGGGCAAAAAAAACCGGAACCGAAGAACCGAAAAAATGGTTTCGATTCTGGTTCCACCCAAAAATACCTGATGGTTCCTTAGATGTAGAACCATGGGTATCGGGTAAGAATCGGAACCGATGGGTAGAACTGAATACTCGAAACATATACCTATTATATATTTCTGGTATTTTTAGTTTTTTTAGGGTAATTTTTATTTTATTGTATATTCGGGTACTTACGGATAATTTAGTCTTAAATTTTTTCGGGTATTTTAGTTTTTTCGAGTAATTTTTGCGTTTTCGGGTATTTTTTGGTATTTCGGGCCTGGAAATACTCGGAACCGACTTAGAACAAAAAAAATTTGGGTATTTTGAGTATGGAAATACCCAGAACCGACTTAGAACCAAAAATTTTGGGTATTTTTTTGGTATTTCGGGTCTGAAATACCCGTAACCGATTTAGAACAAAAAATTTCGGGTATTTTCTGGTTCCTTTGACATAGAACCGAACCAACCCTGAACCGACAAGAACTGAACCGGAACCAAACCGTATATTTGAAAACTATCCATTGGGTATTAGAATTTAGGAACCGAAGAACCATAACGGAATGGTTCCTACCCGGTACCGAACTAAATACCCGAAAACCCAACCCTAAATAGGATAAAGAAAAAGTTGCACACTTCTTAATGGTATTAAATGAGCAATATGAGCTGTAAAAGAGTTGTCACTCTTTTCCTCTCAGCTCTTAACAGTTATATTGGTCTTCCATCTCAATACTCTCCTTCAAGCTTAACCATAAGGTGTGACTAAGCTTGGAACCATGAAGACCTACCTCATTAAAAAATTTGATGTGGAAAACCGCTTTGGAACAAAACCACATCAAGGGAAAAAATATGTAGGCTCCATGGCTAAGGAGATCACTCTTGTGCGATGCTTGTGAGACCAAGTCTTGAATGTATGTATTCACATACCCTCATACTTGCTGCCTTGGTAAAAATATTTGCTAGTTGTTATGAAATCTTGGTATAGCATGAAATGATCTCTCCTTGCTCCACCGTCTGCCTAACCTTATGACAATCAACCTCAATGTGTTTTGTCTTCTCATGCAACACATTGTTGTAAGAAATGTGTATAACAACTTGATTGGCACAATGAATGGTAATAGGCTTTCTTGTCTCACTCCCCAAGTCTTTGAGCAATCCTTTTAACCATGTGAGATTATTAGTGAGTTTCCTCATTGCTCTATATTCTGCCTCAGCACTTGAACATGATACTATCTTTGCTTCTTGCTTTTCCAAGTGACTAAATTGTCTCTGATGAATGTGCAATATCCCATTGTGGATCTTCTATCACTTCTATCTCCTACCCAATCAACATCACAATATCCAACAATTTTATGCTCTTATTATATCTCATCCATATGCTTTGACCAGGAGCCCCTTTGAGTTTATCAAGATCCTCTTAATGATGCTCAAACGTTGCATCTTGGGTGCTTGCATATGCTGGCTGATTTGATTTACAGCAAAGCAAATATTATGTCGGGTAATAGTTAGATAGATGAGCTTACCAACCAATCTTATATATTGATGTTGATCTTAATAGGGTTTATCTTCAGTCTCTCCCTTTTTACTGACTTTATAACCATCCTCAAGAGGTGTCTTGCAAGGTTTTTATCCAAGTTTCCATATTTCACTCAAGAGATATAGGGTGTACTTCCGTTGAGACAGAAACAATCCATCTTTGGATTTACATACTTCTATCTCAAGGATATACTTTAGTTCATCTAAATCTTTAATATCAAAAACATATTTAAGAAATTCTTTAGTGTTTAGAATTCCTACCTTGTCACTCCCAAAGATGATCAAGTCATCTATATAGATGAGAATGAAAAATATACATCTTTGACCATTGAGTGTAAATAATGTATGATCACTTTTTGATCTTGAAAAACCTCTTGCTTTCAAAGTAGAGCTTAACTTTTGGTACCAAACTCTTGGTGATTGCTTGAGTCCATAGATAGCTTTCTTAAGTCTAAGTATTTTTCCTTGAGTAATGGAACTTTCAAGTCCTGGTGGTGGGCTCATGTACACCTCATATTCTAATTCACCATGAAAGAATGCATTCTTGACACCCATCTGCTAAAGTTCCCATTCAAAATTAGTTACAATAAATATGATAACTCTTACCGTGTGTAACTTTGCTACATGTGCAAAAGTATCCAGATAATCTTCTTCATATGTTTCTATAAAGCCCCCTGTCATTAGCCTTGCTTTGTGTCTTTCTACATCACCATTAGCCTTGTATTTGATGGTGAATACCCAATTTTAGCTAACATCCTTCTTTCTTTTTGGTACTACTTCCTCACACCAAGTTTGATTCACTTCCATAGCTTTTAACTCATTGTTTACAGCTTCTTTCCACACTTGTTGTTCCATGGAATTACCAAATGATTTTGGAACTTTTACTTGATCCAGCTTGCCAACAAACACTTGGTGAGTTAAAGGGAAATGAGATAAGGAACAAACCCCTTGAATTGGATGAGCTATTGCCTTATTGTTGTAGTAGAAACTAGTACTTGTCCACTTGGATGGTTTCTTAATTTGTGTACTTCTCCTTAAGACAGGATCTTCTTGATGGTCTTCTCGTTGATCTTGCCTTTCACCTTGATTATGGACTATAGACTCAAGATGATCCTTAGTTGATGTACCAACGTTCTCTTGTTGATAGGTGTTCGAATCATCTTGAGATCGTGTATTATTTCCCCCCTCATGATCAAGGTGTATGACTTCATAATCTTGTGAATGTGAGGTCTCTTAAGTTGACGTTGAGGGTGATTCTTATATTAAGGTTCGTATTGGTAGTTTAGTCTAAGATTTTCCAGCAACTTCCTTAGATTCCCAGCCCTATCAGAGAGTGAATGAGGCAATTCCTTAAGTGAATCCCAATTTTTCTTAGTATATAACCCTTGTCATCCACAAATTTCACATCTCTAGAGGTTAGAACCTTTCTAGCTTCATGTAGGTAACATTTGTAACATTTTTGGATGATTTCATATCCAATAAACATTGCTTTGAGGCTCCTAGCTTCTAGCTTATTTCTTTGATCTCCTGGTACTAAAACATACCACACACACCCAAAAACTCGCAAGTGATTAAGCGGTGGTTTGGTCTTGTTTAATACCTCAAATGGAGACATGTCATTTAGCAATTTGGTGGGAGTTATGGTGATGGGATAACAATCTGAAACCACGGCATCTGACGAAAACCTTTTAAGGACATTGATACACTCAGATTTTAACCCGAATATATTTACTGAAAGTGCTCAACAAACGCAATACTATAAAAGGGATCGAATCTACAGAGACCAAGAACGTGCGACTCTCAGTTACACGTTGATTCTAGCTAAGACAGTAATTAAAAGATGTTTGTTTTCTAACGATTGTAAGTTAAATCAGTAATTAAAAAGGTTGTAATTCAATTAAATATAGAGTGATTTAGCAAAATATGTGTATTTTTATTTCAAATAGGAGAAATGAGTAGGTACATGGGCTTAATTAGTGATTTAGGTGGTTTTGGGAAAAAAAAATTATTGCCCATATTATCCCTGCATAATTAATAGAAAATAAAAAGCAATCTACTTTTTAAATTAATATAAGAATAAGATTTACATTTTTATGAATTAAAAAAGTAATCATGCGTATACAATTTTAGGAAAGTCAAATATGCTTCATTATTACAATATAGAAAATCATTAGCCAATAAGGAAACTAGATTTACTAGGATTGAAAATGAATTCTTCATCAACCATTATACGTGTGTTCATATGAACAAAAAATGTATTCATATGAACACCAATATATTCATATGAATTTATATACAAGTTATTTTTCATATAAAATTATTTTGTTCATGTGGTTATATTTTGTTCATGTTTAAGTTTTGGGCATCTACAGTAGACTTGAAGATTAGTAAGAACACAAATTTAATTGGAAATCAATTCTTCGTGAACTAATTTACGTGTGTTCACATGAACACAATTGTATTCATATGAACGCATCCGTGTTTATATGAATATGTATTTTGGCTATTGGTCATATGAATGTACATTGTTCATGTGAATACAATTTTTTCATCTAGTTTCTTGTTTCTAGTTGATCTTCTGACAAATTTTTCCGTGAAACAAAGAATTTCTTAAGAACCATAACAACCCAAATCAAATAATCTCCTAAAAAGCTGAAACCAACAATCAACTAAGAACCATAAACACCATAATCACAATCGTTTAGAACATTATATAAGAACAATCGAACAATCTAATAAGAATCCTAAAAACCTAACTCACACAAACTATCATAATTGCTGACTTGAGAGAAAAAAAACCGAAGAAGAAAGAGAACGTGAGAGAGAGGTATCATGAAGAGTAAATCGCCGACTAGAGAATAAACTGCCAACTGGAAAGGTCATTGCCGACTGGAGAGAAATCGCTGATTGGAGTAGAAACCGAAGAAGAAGAGTCCATCAGCGCTGAGAATGTGAGAGAGAGAACTCGTGCGTTTTGAGTTAAATAGGTAAGTTTCAAGTTTTAATTATTTTCCTAAAGTTTTTTTAATATTTTAGTTTAAATAATTAAAGATAACAAGAAAATTAAATTTTAAAATCAATTAGAATAATTTTAAAAAATACAACTTACGATTATTTAGAAATAGTTTTGAAATAAAAGGGAGGATATGATTGTAATTTTATAAGGTAAACTACCTTAATCACTAATGGATTTCAAACACACCTCTTTCTCAAATTAGGCAACCAAAGAGTTATCAAGTATACAATTAATTCTTAAATAAAACGCTAGGTGTTAAGGAATTCCACATGTATTCATGTTTGAAGCTCAGCTTAACCTGCATGATTTTACTTTGAAAATAGTTAACTCAAAACACAGAAACTAGATTAATCTCCTCCCGAAGTATTAATACATTAACTAATTACTAAGGAAAAGCTCCTGCTGAATTTAGATAATTAAATCATGCATTAAGATCATATTCGATATGTTCATACACATTCAAGAAAACACTCCGCTAAGCAAGAACATCTACTCATCTAGATTAGATCATATTTATAAACCAAATCCCTTTTGCTTTTATCAATCTAATATCAGTGAACTAAATGGTCAGTTTAATTCAAGAATTAAGAATAAATCTAGAGTAAAAACCTAACAATTTCAATCCTTTATGTTAAACCCTAACTATCAAATCATGTTTTTCCTGGGAAACCCTAGAACCTAACAAGGCGACTACTCAGACATAGCTAAGCAATCAACAAGCATAACTGAAGAAAACATATCAAAAACCAAATCAATAAATTAAAATAGAAGAGTTCAAAATTCTTCTCCAAATACAAGAATGGGATTCGTCTCTCTCTCTGAAAAAGCTCTGAAATCTAAAAGTGTGCGTGCGTGCGTAAAAATAAAATAAACCTAAGACTAAGGATTTTATATTTCTAAAAAATGAAAATAAAATAAAACCAATAAGGAAAACTTGATAGATCTTGAGAGCATAATTGTAATTTGGCAAATCTTCAATTCCTCTTCGTGTGAAGGGATCGATCGATCCATGTAGGGGTCGATCGATCTATTCATTATTCTGGATCGATCAATCTTAGCAAGGGATCGGTCGATTTGAAATTACATAACTTTACAGAGTCTTTGGATCGATCCATCCATGCTTGGATCGATCGATCTCTTTCTTCGTGGTGACCTAGATCGATCATACTTCATCTGGATCGATCTCTTCGTCTTTGATTCGCCATTTTTGCTCTTGAAACTCCTGAAATTCATCATTTTCGCTTCAGAACGTCCCACATACTTTGAAACTTGAAAATATGCCAAAACTACATGAAAAACACTCGGATAATACCAAATAGCAAGTATAAATACCCACTATAAAACATTAAAACCGAGTAATATCAGACATTTGAATGGAACATCTTTGACTTAGCCACTTCCACAAGATGTCTATTCTTTCTCTGTACAACACCATTTTGTCGAGGTGTGTGTGGATAACTTGTTTGATGCACTATTCCATGTTTGGTTCTGTGATTTTTGAATGCATTGCTTGTATATTGTCCCTCATTGTGAGATCTCAAAATTTTATTCTTTGAATTGAAATGGTTAGATATGTAAGTTTGAAAGTTCATAAATGCTTCTAATACTCTATCTTTAGATGGCAATAAGGTTAACCAAGTATGCTTAGATCACTTATCAACGAAGGTGACAAAATATTTATGATTTTCTCTATATTCACATGGGGACGTTCAAACATCAGAGTGAATAAGATCAAAACAACGTTCATAAATAGTTTTAGACTTAGGAAACACAGTTCTACAATATTTACCAAGTATGAAAGCTTCACAATTAAAATTCTCAAAAGATATACTAGGTAATAAAAGCTTTAGAGCCCTAAAATGGGAATAGCCTAACCTAACATGCCAAATAGTATCACTTGCATTAACATGGACATAATTAAAAACAAAACATAAATGAGAGGATTTCTTTTTGTCTTCAAGAACATACATGCCATCTTTGGTACCTCCCAAACCAAATACGTCAATATCCTGAAAAACACATCATTAGGACTAAAAATGATATTGAAATTAAGATCAGTATTGGCCTTTTTTTATAGATAACAGATTAGATGAAAAAGTAGGCATGTAAAAAGCTTAGAAGATCTATCAAACAGTTTTAACTCTCACATCCCTTTTATTGATATCTTATCACCATTAGCTATGATTACATTTTTTTAAAGCTTGTTCTAAATTCGCAATCAACTCAAAATTACTAATCATATGGTGTAAAACTCCTAAATCTATCACAAGGTTTTTAATGAGATTTTGAGAGTGATAAGAGATACCAGAGCTTGTAGCCTCCTATAATGTTTTGATTAGAGCATATAGGTCTGCCATTCTTACTATTTCATCATTCTCATGAGTTATTACTTGAGGAGAGTAAGACACTAAAGCCATGAATTTGTTATCTCTTGGTTGTTGACTTGAGCTTCCACTTTGAACATTATGTCCAAGGCTCTGTATGAGACTCCTTTGAGCTCCCAATTGCTCCTGATGTCCACGAGTTGATCCATTGGTTACTCTTTGAGTGTAGTTTTCCTTAGACTCCTTGAAGTCCCGAAACTTCGTTGGCTTGAGGTATGGATAAAGATCCCAACACTTATCCTTGGAATGACCAGTCCTTTTGCAATGATGGCACATCAAGTTCCTTCTATCTTAAGGCTTAAATGCTACTTTGTTAGCCATGACCAGCTCCTTATTTCCACCAAATAGACCTTGAGATCCTTGTTCTCTTTGAATTTGAGCACAAACATCTTCAAGACTAGAGAACTTGTCTGACCTTAGTATGTATTTGATGAGATCATTGTAAGTTGGATTAAGAGTAAGAAGGATTTCAAACACTTTGTCTTGCTCTCTTCTTTCACTTAAAGTAGCATGGTCCATAGAAAATGGCCTTAGCATCTTCAATTCTTCCCATAGAACTTTGAACTTCCCAAATTTTTTATTGAACTCTAAGTCTTCTTGGGTAAGATCATTGATGTCTTTCTTAACATCATACACACGATTGAGGTTAGACACGTTGTCGTAGACCTTGTGAAGGGTTTCCCATATAGCTCATTTGTAGTTTCACAGTAGGAATATGCTTCTAAGATGAATGGATCTAATGAAATTTGCAAAACTCTAAGTACCATTTGGTCTTCTTGGAACCACTTATCTTCTTCAACAATGGTGCCTTATTGGTCACATTTTTGGACAACATTTGTTGGAGCATCTTTTGACACATAACTCCACAAACTTTTGCCTCCTAACAAAATTTTTATGGTCCTAGACCACAAAAGATAGTTCATGCCTTTAAGAAGGTTATGAGCAATAAGATGCTTTAGATTTTCCATGCTTTCGGAGTCACAAAACATAATGGAGCAGAAAAACAAAAAAGATTTCAAACCAGAATAAAGAACCAGAGATTAAAGAGCCATATTCAAGAACCAAAATGAAGAATCATAATAAAAAACCAGAATGAAGAGCCATAATGAATTTGTAGAATCATAATGCGAAAGAAACAGGTAAGAGAAACAACAACTTTTATACCATATTAGATTTTAGAGTTTAATATGAGAACATGAAGAACACTTGATAGAAAGAGATAAAGAGCAAAGGTTGAAGAAGAGAAGAAACGATCTTCCATTAATCTCTCTCTGCAACTTACGACAGATTTTAAGAAGAAATATGAGAGAGAGAATTATTGTTAATATCCAACATATCATGTAATAGGATAAAGAAAAAGCTGAACACTTCTTAATGGTAATAAATGAGCAGTATGAGCTGTAAAAGAATTGTCACTCCTTTCTTCTCAACTCTTAACCGTCATATTGATCTTTCATCTCAATAGTAAGACATTTTAAAATTTATGCTTGAATAACATTCGATTTTTTATTTTAACATAAATATTTTCAAATTCCACATTCCATACACACCCCCTAAATACAGAAATAGATGAGTATGACATAGAAATCATATGATAAATAAACTAAGGGGGTGTATTGGAAGTGAATTTTAGAATATTTGGTGGATTTTTGGATTTAATGGGATTTAGTAGGATTTAATGATTTTAGGTTCATTTAAAGAGATTTGGTTGAAATGTCATGTGGTTTTAGAATGATAATATTAAATATCTTGTTATTTTGTATGATTTTACAATCTTTTGATTCATGAATTTTTTTGTCATATGTTTTTGGTTCATGATTTGATAAAATATGAATTTTATTATCCTTCTATTTATTCCAAACAATAACATATTAAGGATTAATCTAAAAAATTTTGTCTCGTCGAGATCTCATATTCATAGCACATGTCCACATAGTTTATGCTACAATAGCTCTCCAATTATTAGCATTCACTCTTTGTTGTTCTTGAGTCTCATGAGGAATTTTTTTTCAACATCTTCGTCATCAGCTATCTCTTCTCTGCTTCCTTCTTCAGCAACATTTTCTTCCGGAAGAAATACGTCAGACGAATGACATTCCTTACGAAGATAATTATGTAAAACAACGCACGCCAATACTAACTCCGCTTGCGTCTTATACGGAAAAGATGGTGCAGATTTACAGATAAGAAATCATGATTTGAAATTGTCAAAAATCATTTCTATTACATTTCGCAAGCTAGAATGGCGATGGTTGAATAACTCATTATGATTCTTGGGATATTTTCCTTGTTCTCTGAACTCTTCAAGATGATACCAAGTACTTCGAAAAAGAGCAAAAAAACTACGATGATTAGCAAATCCGAAATCGATTAAAACCAATGATAACAATGTCTGAATCAAGTCTTGCAACCTCTTTCATTTGAAACATTACTCCACTTATATTCCAAAGTTAATAACAATGATTGTGGACTGTAAGGTAATTTTGTCACAAGAAAAAAATTATGACTGCTACTGCTCATATATTCCAAAGTTAATCCACATGTATACAAGATTAAGGGTAACAAGAATGATTGAGACTAAAGCGCACAAACAAGTATGCAATACTGCAAATGATTATATATAATATAGGATGACACAATTGAACATTGAAGCTATGCAGAATTGTGTGCTTCAAAGAACTTCAGAGGGACTTACACCCATGTCAAGAGTTTTTCCAATTAATTTCTTAGTTTTTACAATTAGTCACTTTTTAATGATCAGAGAAGTTCTCCAAATCATGAATCCAAATTCAGATCATCCTCAGCTTCCCAAGATCAAGATCCAACATCTTCCTTCCCATCATCATACTCACCACCACTCTTCTCCACTCCCTCTGTTGCAACCCCAACTCCCACTGCCGGAGCTCACCGTAAGATTGAAGTCTCAGTTGATCTTTCCAAAGAGAGCGCTTTCGTTGTACATTGGGCCATCGATCACTACATCTGTCCCAGAGACGCCACTGTTCTTCTCCACGCTTCTCCTATCTCCGTTCTCTTCGGTGCAGATTACAGACCTCTCCCTCTCAAAAATCAATCTCCTCTTGAAGATGCAGCAACTCAATCTCAACAGCTTATTCAGGAGGATTTCGATGCTTTCACCCCTATAAAGTGGTGGACCTGGCAAAGCCGTTAAATGAAGGAGGATTTCCGTACAAAATCGAGTTTATGCTTATGAAGCAAAAGAAAAAAAAAAAACAGAAATGAACCTATGCTTATGAAACAGAGAAAGAGGTAGATATCGAAGAAATCATGAAGGGGAAAAAAACTGGTTAGGGTATTTTGTAAGATGTTTTTTTCTTAATTGAAAATGATTTTTTTCAAATCACATCTATATTGATGAGTTTTTTGTTCATTGCTTTTAACTAGAAAAGTGTATAAATTCTTACGAAATCTTTTTTATATTTTTTGGTCAAGTAATATTGTTAAATTTTAAATAACAGTGAATTTCATATAACTTTGGACAAATTATTGATTGAATAACATGAAATTACAGATGATTAAGAATGATTTTGTATAAATCCCAATTTCAATTACATAGGATTTGTAAAGACACTACAAATTATCAGCTGAATTATAGGAAAAGTGAAAACATTTCAAAATCTTCTAAAATTTCAGTTCCAATACACCCCTAACAATGATAAACAAATTTATTTGATTAAATTCAGTTTTTATTAAAACAAACACAAAGTCATTTAAGGAGGAATTCCTTGAAACACTATCAAAAGAAGTTCAAATTCCAAAACTACCACACACTTCCAAAAGTTCTAAAAATACCACACACTCTCAATGTTCCAAAAATACCACAAACATAAAAAGTGAATTTTAAGGGTTTAAAATTTAAATTTTTTTGTTTGGGTCAACTAAATAGAGTTTAGAGTTTAGTTTTGAAGGGAGTAGGGTTTGGTTTTGGGGTTTAGAGTTTACATTTGAAGTTTAAAGCTATTTCAAATTTTGTGGTATTTTTTGTAATAAAAATATTTTTGTAGTATTTTTGGAACTTTTGGGAGTGTGTGGTGTTTTTGGAATAATCCTAGTTTTTGATGGTATTTTTGAGAATGTCCCAAGTATTATAAACTCTTTAAAATAAAAATGTTATAATATATTATATCAATAAATTAAAATATTAAAACAATAAATAATTTTTAGCGTATAAATAATACACCAAATACATTTAGTTTTCTAAAAAAAAAAAAAAAACTCCAAACGATGTTATCAATAATCTCTTTTTGGAGCTAAATATATCAATAAATCCCCATTTAACCTGGGGAAAAACAATCCCCATTTAACCGGTCGAACCGGTAAAATAATAACATACACACGCAAAAAGGTTGGACGGAAAATGAAAATGATGGTGACACGAGACGAAAGTGATGACATAAAATAAAAAATAAAAAAATACAAATAAGAAACCCTCACCATTCTTCTGTCTCGTTGTCATATCATTTCCATTCCTCGCAGGTCGTGCGCTCAAAAATAAAAATAAAAATAAAAATAAAAAACCTTCATTTCCATTGTTAGCTGATCTCTTTGACGCCAAAAATTTTGAGCTTGAAAGAACCTAACATCCGACGAAATATGTACACCATTCACATTCAATCTCCTCTTCTCTAAGGTCTCTCTTTAACGATTTGATCATCGTCTTTTCTTCTCTTTATCTGTTTCGAATCACATCTGCTATCGTCATTGCATCCGATCGATTCATCAATGTTGTTGTTATCTCAATCGTTGCTTGCCCTGTAATCGAATTTCCGATGCCGATGATGATGATGCTGTTTTCTTCTTATTATTTCGTCCCTGGGTTGAAAAGTTTTGCTTTTTATTTGTACAATCATCTGGTTTAGTTATAGTTTGATGCTCCTCTGATTTCTCTTTTCTCTCTGGATTCATGTTCGATTGAGGATATCTTTTTGGGCATATCTATGTTGCAGGAATTTCTTTTGGCTCTGATCTGGTCCTGATTACGCGGAGAAACGATAGAAGATGTCTAGTTACGTTGGTGTTATTGTCTCTGATCCATGGTTGCAAAGCCAGTTTACACAAGTGGAGTTGCGTACCCTTAAATCCAAGGTACATCCCATCCTTCAAATTTTTTTGATTCGGGAATATCACAGCTTATATGTAGTATAGATTTAACTTCTGGAACTTTTTCTTAATGGTACATTGTAGTTTGTTTCAAATAAAACCCAATTGGAGCGTTTCACTGTTGGCGATTTACCACCGGTTTTCGCAAAGTTGAAAGCTTTTAATGGCACCATTGATGAGGATGAGATCAAATCTGTATTGGATAAATCTCATTCCAATGCTGATGAAGAAGTCGATTTTGAGACCTTTCTCCGGGTGAGTTTGTCTTAGGGCTTGCAGTTTCTTTTAGAGTATCTGCTAGAGTCTGAAATTTGAGTTTAGGAAGTCTTCTAGTTGTTTTATGGTGACTTGTATCGATCGTTCTGTTAGGCCTTTTTAAGCGTGCAAGCCCGAGGAGTTGAAAAATCAGGAGGATCAAAAGGTTCTTCATTCCTTAAAGCTAGCACTACAACGGTTCACCATGCCATCAATGAATCCGAAAAAAGTTCCTATGTTTCCCATATCAATAGTTACTTGAGAGATGATCCCTTCTTGAAGAGCTATCTCCCTATTGATCCCGCAACAAATGCGTTATTTGATCTTATTAAAGATGGTGTTCTTCTGTGGTATATATGTATTTCTAACATGTTTGGTTTTGTACTGTTCATTTTGAACTTTCTTAGTGGTCATCTTTGTTCCATTTTTGCAGTAAGCTTATAAATATTGCCGTTCCTGGTACTATCGATGAACGAGCTATTAACACAAAGAAAACGCTTAACCCATGGGAGAGGAATGAGAACCTTACTCTAGGTCTCAATTCTGCCAAAGCAATTGGCTGCACAGTGGTTAACATTGGAACACAGGACATAGCCGAAGGAAGAGTGAGTAATTTTCCTAAGAAACAAAATAGATATACCTTTTGTTCCTCTATCTGCTTATCTTACAATCTTAATTGTTCTTTACTCTTTTCTTTTTCAGCCATATCTCGTACTTGGGTTGATATCCCAGATTATAAAGGTATTCACCTTATTCTGTTTCCATTTCTAGGTGTCATGTTACATTTTCTTAATGTTGATTTGTTATACAACTTTCAAATTCCCAAAATTTTGGTGTTGTTGGCCAAAATATCAGATTCAATTGTTGGCTGATCTCAATTTCAAGAAAACTCCTTCACTTTTTGAACTGGTGGACGACACTCTGGTAAATATATTTGGACCTGTTTTCAGTGCTTTCTATGAGGGTTTATTGCGATGAGTTTGAAACTAGATATAATCTTCATTGACGTTGCAGGATGCAGAGGAGCTCATGGGATTAGCTCCTGAAAAAGTGTTGCTTAAATGGATGAATCATCATCTGAAGAAAGCTGGTTATGAAAAGCAAGTTACAAATTTTTCTTCTGATGTGAAGGTAACTTGTACCTGCCCATGAATTGTTTAGAAACTAATAATTTACGAAGTCCTCTGGTTGATCTTAACCGCAATTTTCTTCTGTTTTCAGGATGGTGAGGCATATGCATACCTGCTTAATGCTCTTGCTCCAGAACACAGTACACATGTGGCATTAGAGACTAAAGACCCCACAGAAAGAGCGAAAAAGGTTCTTGAGCAGGCTGAGAAGTTGGATTGTCAAAGATACATTTCTCCTAAAGACATAGTAGACGGCTCAACAAATCTTAACCTTGCCTTCGTGGCGCAAATATTTCACAACAGGTCAGTAACATACATGGCTGGTTACTCTAAACAACTTAACTGCATACTTCCAGCGGCTTTGGATTAGTAAAAATCTCAAAATTTCAATGGTGCTATGTGATAAAATGTAGAAAGCTGATAATATTTTCCTTATTGCTACTTTACTAGTGCTATTCTCTTTGTTGCAGGAATGGATTGACTGTTGACAGTTCAAAGACGTCATTCGCTGAGATGATGACAGATGATGTTGAGACTTCACGAGAAGAAAGATGTTTCCGTCTCTGGATTAACAGTCTTGGCATTGCCACTTATGTTAATAATGTTTTTGAGGATCTTAGGAATGGGTGAGCTATGGAGTTTGGTTTAAGGATGCTTTATTTTTATCTGTTTGTATCTAAACCTCATCTCATTCATTCAGGTGGGTTCTTCTTGAAGTTCTCGACAAAGTTTCACCTGGCTCAGTCAACTGGAAACTCGCAAATAAACCTCCAATAAAAATGCCATTCAAAAAGGTTGAGAACTGTAATGAAGTTGTTAAGATTGGGAAAGATCTGCGCTTCTCCCTTGTCAATGTAGCTGGTAATGACATTGTGCAAGGAAATAAGAAACTTCTTCTCGGTGAGTTCTCTTAAAAGGTACACTAATAAATTAATGCAATATGTAATTTCTGGTACCGTTAATGCTTCTGCAGCTTTTCTGTGGCAATTAATGAGATATACAATGCTCCAACTTCTGAAGAACTTGAGATCTCACTCGCAAGGCAAAGAAATTACAGATGCAGATATTCTAAACTGGGCGAATAGAAAAGTGAAGAAAGGTGGCCGAACTTGTCAGGCTGAAAGCTTCAGAGTAAGTTTTAACCAAATACAGATGTTATTCATGCTGATCCCCAACTTCAACAACCTAACAGATTGATGGTTGGTTTTCTCTGATATTAGGACAAGAGTCTGTCAAATGGAATGTTCTTTCTGGAACTTTTGAGCGCAGTAGAGCCAAGAGTTGTTAACTGGAGCCTAGTTACCAGTGGAGAAACAGAGGAGGACAAGAAGTTGAATGCCACATACATCATCAGTGTTGCAAGGAAGCTTGGATGCTCCATATTCTTGTTGCCTGAGGATATCATAGAGGTAAGAGATATACATATTGAAACATGCTTTTGAATGCCTTTTTCTGGTTTTACTTAGTTGCTTTTTACTTGTGTAATTATTTACACAGGTGAACCAGAAGATGATGCTTATTTTGACGGCTAGCATAATGTACTGGAGCCTACAGCAACAATCAGACACAGAGTCTAATGTCTCAGAAGATGCTACTGATGAAGGAGATGCAAACTCTGTCACTGGTGAAATCTCCAATTTGTCTATTGATGGAGCTTCTGAGTCCAGTCCTACCTCAGTCCAGGATCAAGAATTGTTGCCAAATGCAGACAAGGATGAGGAAGAAGTTGATGGTGAGGAAAATAAAGATGCATAAAGAATTTGAATGTTATCGGTTATTGGTTTTTTTGTTTTGTTTTTAAGTGAAGTTTTTATTTGAGTTTTGGATTGGCACAAATTTAAAAAGAAAGAAAGAAAAGGGAAAAAAAACCTCATTTTTGAATTTCTTGAATATTATATTTTATTTTTTGGGACATTTTTTATTGTTGAACAATGATAAAGAAAATAGTATAATGCCTTTTTTGTATATTTTGTTTTAAGAATAAAACAACACAGTTTCTTTGGATAAACAAAAGTAACTATTGCATCAAATTGAGGTTTGACTGCAACACAAAGAACATAATGGATTTGCTAACATGTTAACGGATAGTAATGTTTTCTTTCAGGCATATCTATACGCTTAATTAACTTTACACTTCCTTTCTGGAAAGTTTGACAATCGATTCAATTCATCTTATGTATTTGTGATATATGGAATGATATATAAAATCATAATAAACTAAATTATAGTTTATTTGGCAGAAACTAAAAATGGGAGTTTTTGGGTAGTAGTACCAATCCATTTTTGAGTAAAAAGTTCATAGTATTTTTTTATTTATTTTCTGTGATTTATTATTTTATCTGTTATATTTTTAAAAAGTTAAAAGTTAATTTTTGTATGTATAATTGGAATTCAATTTTATATAGTTGCATTTCTTCGTAGGTATTTTTTTTCATTTATTGAAGTATATAACTCATAAACACATTACAAAAGAGTGGCGGATCCAGAAAATTTGTTTAATGGAGTCAAAATAAAATTATTAAACCGTTTCGAAAGCCGAGAAAATTGTCATTACAAAGCAACATATAAAAGTCATTATTTAGTGGTTTAATCACTACAGAGAGTGTTCAAGGTCACTAATTCGAACCCATTGGAAGGAGTGATTTACGTCTTAATATGTATTATTGGCGGTTAACTCAGGACACCGAAAGAGACTGTGGACCAACGGCCCAGAACTTCCAAAATTTATAAAAAAAAAAACATCAAAAAGTCATTCTTAAACAAAATTATTCATAAAACCTAGTATATCTTAGATATTTTCATCAATATTTAAGTTTTGAAAGTTTCAACTAATTGGACTCATAAACAAATAAACACAATAGTACAACAGAATCAAAATTAAAACTAAAATGAAGTGGGGTCAAACTTATAATCTGGGATTAATTTTACAATGATCTAATGTTCAATTAATTTTTTTTATAACATTTAAGAGATAATCTATTTTTTATTGAACCCAATAATACTATGCTGCATCCGCCACTGTTACAAAAGCGCTATAACAAAACTCACAGATTCTGATTATCTAAGCCGAAATCTTAGGAGACAAAGTATGTATATTTCATCTCTCTAAGCCTGGAACCTCAGGAAATATAGTCTAACACACCGAGAACTAAAAGAAATATACATCCAAGTATCGAAAATGCTAATCTAAAATACATAAACCATTAAAGCCCACTAAAACCCGTCAATACTTTAAAAATTAACATGACCCAAGACAACGAAGACGATCCGTTTAAAACGAATCCAAGCGCTCGATAAATCTGCTTTATGTGTTCTCGCTCATATTCCGTAGACTTCTAAAAATAAAAATATCGCAATTTTTAAAGATGGCTAAACGGACGTTGGTAAAAGAATATACTCCCTCTGTATCTTAATAGTTGATTGTTTTGAAGTTTTCACACAAATTAAGGAAGATAATAATTATCTTGTGTTTTCTTTTTTTCTCTCCTCACACATGACATATCTATTTTTTACTATAATATTATGTTTTTTTCAACCAATAATATGTGGTTGAGTGTTTTTTTTTGCTTTTCAACTTGGAACTAAAATTAAACAACAATGGTAAGGGAACAACGTTCAACAACTACTGAGGGGAAAAACATAAACGAGGCCAAAAAGACAAGCAGGCTCGAGAAGAAACAAAAGCAGAGCAAGCAAAATTAGAGAGGAACCCAAGATTTCTCAGCTTCAATGTTCGGTAACCACAAAGGAGAACCAGCAGCCACAAAGGAATGAAATTTCCTTCTAGAGAGGACACTATTGGCGATGAGAAACACAGCTCTGTTTTTAAACCTTGGATCAAAAGAAATTGACCAATCTTCAAAACCTTCTGCTGATACCGAGAGAAAATTTAGATATGAAGTGAAGGAAGGCCACAAATCAGGGGTCTTAAAAGCTTGAGCTAAAGACTTATCCTCCTAAGAAAAAATTACATGACTAAAGTGAAAAGATTTTATACTAGAGATAGCCCAAGAGATGGCTTGAATCGAGGCTTCAGTCTTGGTCAATATTCCTGGTAAAAGAGATCGGCTATGCAATAGAACCGCACTTGTAAAATCTCTTAGGATCCAAACAGCACCTGCATACATGAGGGTTTTTTTCCATGCTAATCCCACATTACATTTCAACCATGAAGGTTTTGGGGGGAACCAACGCTTCTTCCTATCCCTTTCAACATTTTGAATAGTGCAGACACTTTCATCCATCAGGACTTGGGCTAAAAATATTCATATGCACTTGATTTAAACTTTGATACAGATAATTCAGAACAAAAATCAGAGCCTTCAATAAAAAATTGTTTCTATTTTTCCAAATTTCCCAAATGATCCAAGGAACTGCCCTCCTTAGGGATTCAATAATACGATGATTCTTCATAAAAATTAAAGCAGAAACTCATGTTTTCAATCACAGAGGAAGGATGAAAACCTGATAGAGGGAAAAGGATTGAAGAGAGGGCCCAAATTTGTATTGCTTTTGGACAGGTGAAAAGACAATGGTTCAAAGATTCTTCATCTTCTCTACAAAATTGACAAATAAGATCACCTTTCATTCCTCTTCTTTTTAAGTTTTGTAGGACTGGGATTGCATTGTTAATCACTTTCCAGAAGAAATTTTGAATTTTTACCGGAGCTTTAATGGACCAAGAAGCCTCTTAAAGAGCATTCTTGTTCGGTTGTTGAGATTGCTCTTGAAGAAAATCCTTAAATTTATGCTCATGCGCCAACCAATACGCTGATTTAGCCGTGTAATAACCTGATTTGGTTTTCTTCCAAATGAATGAATCTTAAGCTTGATATACATGATTGTTGCGCTTGATTCTTTGTATATCTTCTTCATAGAAAAGTTGTTGTAAAGTTTGATTATCCCATTGCCCTGTTCTTGGAATTAAAAGGTCATTAACCACCAAGTCTATATTAGGTATTGGATTCTTCATAAAATGAATTCTCTCTGAATCATAACCCAGCCATGGTTCTACCCAGACTTTAATGGAGAGCCCATTTCCCACTTTCTTTTTAATACATTTGCTTAAAAGATCCCTGCCTTGAAGGATGCTGAGCCAAGCATAAGACGTTTAAGGTTGTTTTTGTACTTGTAAGAACGATTGATCGGGGAAGTATCTGCTCTTTAAGAAGATGGAACATAAGCTTTTGTTGTGATATAAGATTCTCCATGCTTGTTTTCCAAGAAGGCCAGATTAAAGCATTCCACATCTCTAAAATTCATTCCACCTAATCGTTTGGGGAGACATAGTTTGTTCCAACTTACCCAAGTAAATTTTCTTTTACCTTCATAAGCATTCCACCAGAACTGGATCATAGCTGATGTTAGAGCATTACAAGTGGCTTTCGATAGGTTAAAGCATTGCATTGCATAGATTGGCATTGCTAGAATAACAGCTTTGAGAAGAGTTTCTTTACCCGGTTGAGAAAGGCATACCATCCAGCAAGTCTCGTTTTGATTTTAGAATGGATATAGTCCAACAGCTTGATTTTAGAGCCCGAGAAAACTTCAGGCAACCCTAAGTACTTTCCATCCCCTCTTTTATTAACAATCCCTAAACTCCCTTTAACCATTGCTTTAGTGTGATCTTCAATTCTGCTCCCAAAGGTTATAGAAGATTTATTCAAGTTAATTAATTGGCTAGAAGCTTCAGCATAAGATTGAAGAATGAGGTTCAAATAATGTCACTGATCCTCTTAAGCTTTACATATGAACAAAGAGTCATCTACGAAGAGAAGATGGCTGATGGAGGGACCTTGGGGATGGATTTTAAAACCAAAGAGCAGATCTTGGGATTCGGCTTTGAGTAAAAGGTGAGACAGTCCTTCTGCACAAATAATAAAGAGGAAAAGTGACAAAGGATCACCTTGCCTAAGCCCCTTTGGGGCTCAAACATTCCATAAGGCTGGTTGTTCATAAGCACTGCAAATATGACCGAAGCGATGCATTCCATCACCCAGTTAATCCAGATTTCATTAAATCAAATAGCTGATAACATTGCTTTGATATATTTCCACTCCACTTTGCTGTAAGCTTTCGACATATCGAATTTAATCGCTATAAAATCTTCGGAGAAAGGCTGGAGAACTTGAAGACTATGAATGATTCATGAGATATTATGATGTTATTAGAGATAAGGCGACCAGATACAAAAGCAGATTGATTACCTGACACAAGCTTAGTAAAAAAAAGTTGGATTCGGTGCACTAAGATCTTTGAAACTATCTTGTAAAGAAAATTGCACATGCTAATTGGTCTTAGCACAACCATTGTTTCAGGTTGGTCCACCTTAAAGATTAGGCATAAATGTGTTACATTCTAGTCTTGTTGTAATTTTGAAGTCAGAAAGAATGATTTAACTTCCTTGATCACTCGCAGCCCAACAACAGACCAATAATTCTAGAAAAAAAATTCTCCCGTAAAACCATCTGGTCCCGGAGCAGATCCTGGGTTTATGGAGAACACTGTAACTTTTATCTCTTTATCTGAAACTGGCTCTGTGAGAGTTACATTCATTCCATCACTTACCTTTTTATCAGAACCATTGAAGATGGAAGAGAAATTTGCAGGATTTGAGAACTTGAAAAGATCCATGAAATAATTTACTGCGATTTCTCCTTTAGAACCCTCTTCTCTCTGAAAAACCCCATCAACATCTTTTAGTTTGTGAATATAATTATGTGCTCTCCTTGCTTTGACTAAGTTGTGGAAGAACCTAGTGTTCCTGTCCCCTTCTCTCAATCATTTGTCTCTTCTTTTTTGTCTCCAAAATAATTCTTCATCTTTATAAGCAATAGCGAGCTCTCTCTTTAAAGCCCAAACGCAACTCCATTGAAGATTACTTGTTGTTTGAGCTGATTCTAATTGAGCTTGAAGGTCTAAATTTCTCACAAAGGCATTGTTTAAGTTATTTTTTTCCAGCAACTTAATACTTTCCTGCAACTTTGTAGACTGACAGATAGGGAGGGAGGACTAGAGAGACTACTAGGGTACTAGGACCTTGAGACTACTTCCTTAACTTCTGGGTGATGCAAAAGATGTTTATCGAACCTAAAGAAACCCCTGTGAGTGTGGGCTATCTATAGAAGGTTAACTAAAACCGGTCTATGGTCCGACCCTCTTTTCTCCAGAAATAATTGAGAGGCATTAGGGAAATTGGTCAGCCATTCTTTATTTCCAAAACATCGGTCTAATCTAGTTTGGAACCAATGCCCCTTTCTTTTTCCGGCCCAAGTAAAACTATTGCCTTGACTCTTACATTATGTCCATTTGCAGGCTGATACCATATTAACAAAAGGCTGGAACAGATAGTTAGCTTTGGTAGGACCACCTAGTTTTTCCCCATTATGCAAAATATCGTTAAAATCACCCATACAACACCAACTTCACAATCTAGTTGAGCTTAAATTGGAGATCCTTTCCCAAACTTTATTTCTTTTTGAATGAATATGGTCACCATAAATAAATGAGAGAAAAAACTTGAAAGAGCCTAAAACCACTTCAGAGTCGATTAAGTTTTTGTCGGCAGCAATATATTTAGATCAACTTTGTCTTTCCAAAAAACTGCTAAGCCCCAACTTAACCCAACCGGGTTTATAGTATATAATCTATCATAGCCTAACCACACTTGGAGGGCAGCCAAAATGTTATATTTATTCTTAGTCTCCATAAGAAACAAAATGTCAGGGAAGTAAAGCTTTCTAAACTCCCTTGATCTAGCAAGAGTCAAGTCGTGTGGTTGACCTAAACCTTGACATTTCCAGCTCATGAAACTCATGGTTCATGGAAAATCCCTAAATAGGGATTGCCCACACTTTTAATCCTCTTAGAAGCATTGATTTTGTCTCTTAGACCTTCTGCCTTAACTTGTTTTTTAGACTTTTTCTTCTCTGAAGACTTCAGAGAAATCTTCGAAATTTGTTTGAGAGGTTGCAACTTCTGGGCTAATCTTGTGGACTTTGACGGTCTTTTGCAATGAGATGAAGAACCAGGTTTTGTCCCAGAAATACTTGGTTCATAAAACCAAGGGGAGGGAACCGTAGGATCAAAACCTGAGATATAAGGAACCATTGCCAAATGATTGACCTTCCCTGCTTCATGTCCAATCTGATATCTTGATCTCTGGGGGAAGCCTGGTAGATGAGATGCTTTGATAGCAGCAACCATGAGCTTAGATTGAGGAGATGAGGCATGGTTGGATTGAGATTGTTCCTCCGAATATTCAAAAACCAGACCCTTGCCTTTATCAGCATATGAAGAAATTACAGGTGCAGGTTCTAATCGTAAATTGGATTTTTGCCCTATTAGATCATTGTCAAGGCTTTTTCTAGATGAATTAACCCTTTCTTGTTTGATAATTCTTTTAGAACCTGATGATGAAAAGAGATATTGGCGCATTTCATTCATTACTTAAGTGGTTATCCTTAGCTTTCCTGTCTTGGGATTAAACCAACATGATCTTCATGCAAGACTCCAAAAAAAGGATCTGAAGGAGTTAAAACTGGCTGGGGGGGGGGTTTCATGAGGTTAGATGATGGGATAGGAGATGAGTTTTGGCCTTGACCAATCCAGAACTTAAAAGGGAAATTATCATTGCTATGAGTTAAATGCTGACAATCATAGCACCGTTTCTGAATGTTTTCAAAATCATAAAGGATCTTGAAATCTTCACCTTCAGGAGATTGAATTAGCTTGTATCTTCGGAGGGGTTTGTCGATGTCTAACACTACTAGAACACAAACATAATTGTGGTTATGTGCTTTGGAGGGATCAAATATTACTTCCATTACTCTCCCAGCAAAATCTCCTAACCAAGTTATAGACTTTTTGGTATAGTAATTCATTGGAATGTTTCTTATTCTGATCCAAGCTACAATCTGTAGCAGAGTTTCCTTTGCTGGTTTTGACGACCATCTTTCGAGGGGCTATTGACCATTGATTATACGTATGAGCTCATTTGTCTAACACCATCTAAAGATCATGCTCATACTTAAAGAAAAATTGGAACCTATCTTGAGACAAGACGATTCTCCTCACTCTATCATATAACTACCATTTTTGGGAAGATCCAAAATTAAATTTGACATTTTTTGAGCTGGAGGGTTAAGAGTTCTTCCTGTAAGACTCACAATGTTACTCAGAGCAGATTTATATTCTTGCAGATCTGGGATGGTAACTCTTTCTTCCGAAGCTTCCAAGGAAAGATTTAAGAGAGCACTATCAATATGATCTTCCATGATGCCTTAGATTTTGAACAAAAATCTACTGATTTTCGGTTATTGAACTGAGATGATGAAGATCAAAACGAAGAAGGTTGATCAGAAAAGAGAGGATCAACTTGCTGATCGAAGCCCGATGCAGATGTGTGGTTCAAAATGAGCTAGCTTCGAGATGTGATCGCATAAAGTAACCGAAACAAGGGAAATAACCCAGACTTGGCTCTAAATACTTCTGTTCAAACTTTCTGAAAGTATTATAAAGACTAATGCCCTACTTTAGGGAGACATTTTTTATATGTAGTTGAGTGTTATTGAGAAGAGAAAAGTAATAATTAAAATGAAAAAATCAACTAACATGAAACAACAAATAAAACCTAGAAAAATCAACTATTGAGATATGGAGGGAGTATAAACTATTATAATTGTTGATGCTAGGAATTACAGCAAGAAGGCGTCCTTTGTGACAAAAAGTTATCAATTGCATTTTTCGTATATTATATAAGAAAAAATTTATTGATTGGATATTATCAATTGTGAATTTTTTATTGATGGGATATTATCAATTGTGACAAATTTTGTTTATCAATTGTATTTCATAGAAACACTTTTCTCTCTTCTCTAGAAAAAACTCGTAATCCTTCTTCTAACCCTAGCCGCCGCCTTCATCATATTTTCTAGGGGTCGACAGCTCTGCTAGCGTCGTGGCCGGCCCTTCTTCTCTTTTTTTTTGTTTACTTTCATTTATGAACAATGGTTCATAGTGCTTTGGGAAGCTTATACGGGTTTCAGCTGGTTGTGAAGAAGATCCAGTGAGTTGGTGTTGTGGTTGTTGGACCGTTGGGGTTTGAGTCACCAGACCTTATGGCCTACGGTGCAGCCTTTGCAAACGGCTCCTCTTTTGGCCAACTAGTTTCTGTGGCTTTTTGTTTCTTCAGTTTTGTCCCTCCATCTCTCCTTGTGTTAACCGGGATCTCCTATCCTCTGGATGGTGGTAGTCGCAGAGAGCTTGGTCAGCCGGTTTGATGAACGTCAGAGTTGTTTGGACCATACCTAGATTTGTCGGTCTCATATCGACCGTCTCCTCATCAGTCTGGGTGGAGTTGCTCAATGCTTGGCCGGTGTGGTAAAGGGTATCTTCTGTCTCTGGTTTAGCTCGGTCACTTCCCTGTTTTCTAAGTCTTGCTCGTTTGTGAACTTGTGTTTACTTAGTCGTGGTTATTAGGCTTGTTTTAGGACTTTATCATCTTTGGTTCTTTTGGGTAGAATCTGATCTATAAAATAGGAATCAGACTTGATTATGGTACTTACCAATGGACCCTGGTTGTTTGATAAGTGGATGATGACCATAAAAAAATGGAAACTAGAGCAGCCATCAGACTACTTATGTTACCTAGAGACCTGGATCAGAATGAGGCATTTACCGGTCGATTACTTTACACTTGATTCTATGAAAGAAGATGGAGATAGAATTGTTGAAGTAAAGGATGTTGCATTCAATAAATAGGATCTATGTGAAAAATAGTACAAGTCCACTTTGAATATGAAAAATTCAAAAGGAAATGTCTCCACAGTAATCGACTTGCACATGACATCAATTCTTGTCCATTTAAAAATCAAAAATCTCTGACTAGATTCAACTCCAATGCCGAAATTCACTCAGAATTCAGCTCCATCAAAACAAACATAAGAGCTATCTTTCCCTCAGTCTGTGACCATCAACACACTATTACATGGATCATTTACGTTTCCATCTCACATGACCGCAACAGATCGCAATGCGGTACTCCAATACATTTCAGTTGCTAATCCAGATGAACAACAAGTCCGAATTCTTCAATTAGGGTTACACTTTGAAAAGACCGAGGAAGAAAGACGATGGGAAACACCAAAATAGTTCCAGGCTTAGACAAAGAGAAATGCTTGGTCTTCGGTTATGTCGGACCAGAAACAAATCAATTAATGAGGATATTATCAAGTGGAGTATTAGTGTTTCGCAACACCCAACTTGTCACATACTCAAACATTGTGAAGAAACTTTCTTTTGATTCCACCTTGTTGGGTAGTTCTACAGTATTCAATAAGGCCTCTAACAAGTTCATATTAACCGAAACTTCACCCCACATTAAATCAAGAAGAAACAGACCAAACAAATGGATACGTAAAGCAAGGAATGAAGCTCGATGTACAATAACTAACACACACGATGAAGTAATGGAGGATTCACTCGTCCAACATGCGAACAAGGCAATTTTAAAGGCACAATCAGAAGATAAAAGGAACACCAAAACGAAAGCAGGTTGGAGAGGTTTCTATCATTAATGAATCTCCAACTAAGAAGGTAGCCCCAATAATCAAGATGGCTTCCTCTTCTTCTTCAAAGGAGGTAAGTGAGCAGGAGAATTCGCTCACATCGCCTATGGACCAATAAGTATTTTGAGCTGGAACTGTCAAGATTTGGGGAACGACCCAATAGCTTGACGAATTCGGGAATTTGCGTCGGGTGCATTTTCTTAATTTTTTGTTCCTCTAGGAAATGAAAAACTCAATTGATATGTGGGAGAACTTAAAACGAGGTTTGAGATATGATAATCTAATTACGGTTAATCCGATTGGATTAAGAAGAGGTCTTGCGATTTTTTGGAATAATTCTTTTGATGTTACAATTCTATATGCTGATAAAAGGTACATTGATATAAGAGTCAAGATGGGGAGTCTCGAATTTTTCATGACGTTTATCTATGGTGAACCAATAACAAATTTGAGAAATGCATCTCGGGGAAGGCTCTGAGATATTGGTGTATCTAGACAGCAACCGTGGCTAATAGGAAACTTTAACGATTTGTTGGATAATAATGAGAAGCTAGGTGGAATTACATGACCATACATATCTTTTGCACACTTCAGAGAAACGCTTAATGCTTGTGAACTAGTGGAAATAACCAGTTCTGGAACTGGTTTACATGAGCAGGTTATCATAATAATACATATGTTCAATGCCATTTGGATAGAGGATTCAGTAACAATGGAAGTCACATCCAATTTTTGGACAACATTGAATCAGACCACCGCCCTCTAATTTTAAAATTTGCTCATGAAAACTTCGTATTCAAAGGCAAATTTAAATTTGACCAAAGATGCTTGGACTTCATAGAAACTAAAGACCTTATTAGCTCATGTTGGGAAGATGGTGGAAGAGCAAAAGCTTGTTTAAAAGAGTGGCACAATGCCGAAAAGGCTTAGCCACATGGAGGAGACAAAATCCTCAAAATGCTGCCACTCGTATCGGTTAATTACAAAAAGATATTGATGTTGAAATTTCATAATTAGGTCCATATGTTAATAATCTACATCGCCTATAAAAGAAACTCAATGAGACTTAAGCAATTGAAGAAGTGTTTTGGAAACAACGCAGTCAAGAACGTTGGTTAAGAGAAGGTGATCGCAAATGTCGATTCTTTCACGTGAGTGTGAAAAACCAAAGAGCTCGAAACCATATCCAAATGTTAATTGACAAAGAGGGATGAGAATAGTTTGAGGAAGGCTCCAAAGGTGATGTTGCGAGTGCTTATTTTCGAGAGCTGTTTACAACGACGAATCCACAAATGAATGCGGATCTTCTAGGATCTATACAACTACGTGTTAATGCCACCATGAATCGAAAACTACTAGCGAAGGTGAATGAGCAAGAGGTTCATAAAGCAGTGTTTGATATTGACCCAAATAACGCTCCAGAAGTTGATGGTATGACCAGTATCTTCTATCATAAATTTTGGGACATCATTAAACACCAGCTTCTACGAGAAATCAATGCCTTCTTTGAGCATAATCATCTCCATACATAATTGAACTTTACTCAAATAGTTCTAAATCTGAAGGTGGAGTCGCTGAAGAGAATGACAGAGATGACACCAATCAGCTTGTGCTCAGTCCCTTACAAAATTCTATCAAAGATCATGTGCAACCGTCTGAGATTACTATTATTGAGTATCATTTCTATAACCTAAAGAGTGTTTGTTTCTAAGAGATCTGTAACGTATAACATCTTTATAACATATGAAATGATACATGGCTTGAGGACTAACTCCCTTTGTGGAGACTCTTTTATAATAATTAAGACAGATATGTCGAAAGCATACGACATACTGGAATGGAAAATTTTAGAGAATATATTACGGGCATTGAGTTTCGATTCTCGATGGGTAGTTTGGATAATGCGATGTGTTTCTTCGGTAATATACTTGATTATTCTTAGTGATCATGGATTCATAAAACCAGAAAGAGAGCTATGTGAAGGAGATCCCTTATTTTCGCTACTCTTTATTCTTTGTGCATAATTTCTGGTTCATCGACTACACTTATTAGAAGCTCAAGGCCAGATTAGTGGAATAAGTCTAGCGCATCAAGGTCAATCTATACATCACTTACTTTTTGCAGATGACAACTTATTCATGTGTCGAGCTACTTTAGAGGAATGTGATGAATTCTTAAGATGTCTACAAGACTATGGAGTTCTATTAGGACAAATGATAAATTTTCAAAATTCCTCTATAGTATTTGGAGATAAAGTGGATGAATCAGTAAAATAAAGGATAAAAGACAAAATAAGAATACATAAGGAAGGAGCTGTAGGTGCTTATTTAGGGTTACCGTAATGTTTCAGTGGCTCTAAAGAATAACTACACGTTTATATTACAGAGAAATTGCAACATCGACTTAATGGTTGGTATGCGAAAAATATGTCCCAAAGAGGGAAGGAAATTCTTCTTGAATCAAAATTCATGACTCTACCAGTTTATGCGATGTCTAACTACCGAAAACAATGCTCTAAAAGCTAACTAGTGCAATGATGGAGTTTTAGTGGAAAACAAAGCTGGACCAAAAGTCGATCTATTGGGTTACATGTCAGTTGTTATGTAGACCAAAATTAGAAGGAGGCTTGGGTTTTAAAGATATCGCCAAATTTAATCAGATTCTTTTAGCTAAACAAGTTTAGTGACTATTAGAAAATCCCACCAGCCTCTTGACACATGTTTACAAATCACGATACTTCTAAAACTCAACATTTCTGACATGTAGAAGAGGAACTCGCTCATCTTTTGCTAGGCGAAGTATATTATATGGTCGAGAACTTCTACGGAAAGGTCTATTCCGAGTTATAGGTGATGGCAAGACTACGTATGTATGGACCAAAAAATGGTTTCCTCTACTGATACCAAGAACTGTCTTTAATCTAAATGAGATGATGAATGTGTGGTTACGGTTTCGGACCTGATCTGTCCAAACACTGGAACTTGGCGTATGAATGTTCTTGTTCAACTTTTCTCCTGAGAAGACAAAGAGACCATATCACACATAAAACCGATGATCAATAGGATGGATAGAGATGTCTGGTATCACACTAAGAGTGGAAAGTACACAGCTTGAAGTGAATATATATTAGCTCACTCTAATTCTACTCCTATACATGCCTAACAAGTTTTAGATCAACTCTCTCTTCAATGTCTCACTAGCGAAGTCTGGAAGCTAAAAATATTGCCAAAGATTAAACATTTTCTATGGAAAATGTTGAATGGGGGCAATAGCAATCGCTGATAGATTACAATCAAGAATTCTTCCAATAAACACGATATGCATGACGTGTAGAGTTGAAAAGGAAATGATAATGATGTCATGTTTTTATGCGAAGGAGCAAGAAGTGTATGAAAATTACTTGGACTCTCATCTGTCATTGAAACAACCTCTGGCCATTCAATCTTTGCTAATATATCTCATCTTCTTGCCCTCTCAAGAGATAGAAGTGTCTCCGACTTCACAAAATTACCTTGGTCGTGGATTGTGTGGAGTATTTGGAAGGGACGTAATGAAAATATTTTAAACGGATTTATGTTCGACGCAAATCAGATTCTTCGACAAGCTAGAAAAAAATGATCTTGCTTGGTTTCGGGCTAAGTATTCAGGTCCATCTCAAATTACTATGATTAGTAACCCTTAGACACCTTCAGACACTGGTCGGTCACCTCCACCTCCTGGCTATCTAAAGTGCAATGTAGGATCAAGCTGTCGACATGATATACCGTATATGGGAACATCTTGGCCATAGGAAGGTATTGTTTGCCTCGGAAACAAAGATGTAGTGGAAGCAATCTCACACCTTGGAGAATGGCCAAGATTACAATACCAAATTAAAGAGATCATTAATGCAATGAAGTTCTTTGATGAATTGTCCGTAATCCACACACTTAGGTCAGCAAACAAAGGGGCATCAGCTATAGCATCAGGTGTCGTGGTTGAAGGCTGAATCCAATCCTACATTGCTCGATATGCTCCATCGTGGCTAGCCAATGAATCTTTATTGTGAATGTTACATCTCCATGTTAGTAGTTTCTCTATGCGTTTTCATGTGATCAAATTCTCTAATGGCCTTGTTCGTCACTTTTTATTCTTATTTCTCCTTTAAAAAAATCTAATATCTTATTGATTTTTTTTAAATACAAAACTTGGCTAAAATCCTTTTAACCTCACTCGTTTTAAAATAATTACTTTAGTCAACCGCGCTTCTTTTCTTTTTTTTTTCTCTTTTCTTTTAATTTTCATCTCTTTCTTCTCTCTTTTCCTTTGTCTTTTTCACAGTTCTTCTTTAACTCTTTTTCTCTTTCTTTGTTTACTTATCATGAAACACAATTATTTTTTTTCATATTTTTCATTTTCTTAATTCTAATTTATCAAACCTTTGTTATAAACTATGACAATTTATATATTAAATTGAAGTCTTTACAACGATGATTCCAATTGTACAATTAAAATGAAAAATACTAATGTATATGTCCGTAAAACCTCTTTAAAATTCTAGGTCCAAAAATTAAATATTCTAAAACTGAATAAAAACTATTGAATTTTGTTAATTTTAGCTTCTTGAGTTCAACTATGGTCTTGGTTTTCCAATATTCGTTCTAAATCTCTGTCCATTTAAATTTGAAATTATATGACTAAAATTTCAAATTCAAATTTTGACTAATTTACATAAAATTACGACACAAAATTGGTACCATTATATTATATTTGAATATCTTTCTATACATATACATATTGCTAAATATGGTGCTAGAAATAAAAATCCGCCATTAATAAACTTCAAGCATATGTACAACTAAATATAACTATGAATTGGTAAAATTAATATAACTAGGTATAATTATAGCATTTTCATTATCAAAATTTTAATTATGACAAATTATATATCAAATCGAAGATCTTACGATGAAGATTCCAAATCTATAATCAAAATTCAAAACATTAATTTTTCTGTCCATAAAGTCTCTTCAAGTTTCATCTACGAAATTAACTATGCCAAAATCAAATAAAAGTTACTGAATTTTATTAATTTTGATTTCACGAATTCAAATATAGTACCATTTTTTTAAGATTCGCTTTTAAATTTCTGTCAAATTAAGTTTTAAATTTGAAAATTAAAATTTCAAAGTCGAATTCCGACTAATTTACATAAAAATTATGAGGCAAGATTGGTATTATCAGATTATATATCTTAAGATCTTTCTATATATTTCTTAAAATGATGATTGGAATAAAAATTCACCATTGAAGAACTTCAAGCTTATGTTTTGTCATGTAGAACTACATACAATTGGATATAACTATAGCATTAAGTATAACTCTAACATTTTCATTTATCATAGTTTAGTTAAAAATTATAACAAATAATATACCAAATCGAAGCCCTTACAACGAAAATTTCAAATCTATGATTATAATTTAAAGAAAAACTAATGTTTGTGTCCATAAGTTTCTCTAAAATTTCAGCTCCGGTAAAGAATAATGCCAAATACAATCAAAACTATTGGGCTTTAGTTAATTTTGGTTTATTGAGTTAACATATTATCTCAATTTTTCAAGATTCGCTCTAAAATTCTACCAATTAAAGTTTTAAATCTGAGAACTAATATAATCCGTACAACTAACTAAAATTAGCATAGATGTATGTAAAACTAAATATATTACTATACGTAAAATACAACTATGAATAAATTATACAAAAATATGTTTATTGATAAATTAATTATTTAAATATAATGCATTTAATTTTAAATGAGTGTGATAAAATTATATATGTAAAATAATAAAATATCTTATGTACAACTAGGTATAACTATCTTCTGCATAAAATAATTAAATATAGCTGCGAAAATAGTTATGTCATAAAAATATTAATAAAATATAGCCGTCAAAAATACACATAGTTATACTCAAATTTTTAGTTGTACAAAGTTGTTCATAATTGTATTTTCGTCATATAGTAGTATATTTAGCTGTATATGCATATACACTAATTTTTGTTAGTTGTATCGATGCTATTTGGAAATAATAATGTGCTAAGATAAGTCACATATAATTTTTCTTGTTAAATAATTTATTTGCGTGTTTTCCATACAACACATGTTAATATTCATACATTAACAACAAAAGTATATGATAGATGATGTCAACAAATGGATGATCTAAAATTTTATATGGTTTTAGTTTTTAGGTTATGTAAATTTAGTAATGTATATCAAACGTTATTAAGAAATGGACTTAAATAACCTATCACTATTAATTTATTATTTGAAATTGAAATTATTTGGTTCAAATTCTATATAGTTGTACTCAAAATTTCAGTTGTACAAAGTTATTCATAATTGTATTTTCGCTGTACAATAGAATATTTAGTTGTACATGCATCTACACTAATTTTAGTTCGTTGTATTGATGATATTAGTCAAATATAGTGTATTAAAAGAATTCATGTAAAATTTCTTTTTTTTGTTAAATATGTATTTGTGTGTTTCTCATAAAGCATATGTTGATATTCACACATTAACTATAAAAGTATATGATAGATGATGTAAAGACATGAATGGTGTCAAATTTTGGATGTTTTAGTTTCAAACTTAAACTGATAGAGATTAGAGCGAATCTTGAAAAATTTAAGACCATATTTGAACTCAAGAGATTAAAATTAACAAGTTTCAATAGCTTTATTTGATTTGGCATAATTCATAATCGGATCTGAAACTTTAAAGAGAATTTACAAACATATACATTAGTTTTTTAAAATAATGATTGTAGAGTTGTAATCCTCTTTGTAAGGAATTCGATTCGATATATAATTTGTTATGGTTTATGATTAAACTATTATCAATAAAATGCTATAGTTATACCTAATTTTACCAGTTGTACCAAATGCTATAGTTATATCCATTTTTACATAGTTGTACACGACAAAACATTAGCTTAAAGTTCATCAATGGTGAATTTTGATTTGAAGCACCATATTTAACAATATATATGTACAGAAAGATTTTGAGATATGTAATCTAGTGGTACTAATTTCATCTTATAATTTTATGTAAATTAGTAAGAATTCAACTTTGAAATTTTAGCTCTCAAATTTAAAACTTAAATTGATAGAGTTTTAACGAATCTTGAAAAACCGATATCATATTTGAACTCAGGAGATCAAAATGAACAAAGCCCAATAATTTTTATTCGATTTTAGCATTGTTCATTATCGGAGTTGAAAAGTTAAAGAGACTTTATGGATACATACATTAATGTTTTAAAATTTTGATTTTGTATATGAAATCCTTCTAGCGAGAGTTCAATTTGATATATAATTTGTTATATTTTTTAAAAATTTTACACTTATGTATGAAGATGAATAATAATGGAGAAAAAATTGGCGATGAAGAAGAAGAAATTAATGTTTTTAATTTTTTATTATTTTTTTATTAAATGAAGCAAGGTTAAAATGGGTAAAGAGTAGATTCTGTAATGAAAAAGGGGTAGAAGTGTCCATTTCGGGTAACGGGTCGAGTACGAATAGTTCGAGTATGGGAAATTAGTACCCAAAACATACTCGTAAAATTATAGGTCGGGTAATGGCGGGTACGGTTCGGATCGGGTCAGATAGTTAAAATCGATACGCGTTTAATATCCGAACTCGTAATATACTATATAAATTTGACTTATATGTGTATTCAAATTTAAAAATAGTATAATTTTTGATTATAATATTATATTATTACAAAAAGTTTAAAAAGTTGAACAAAATAGTAACAAAATATGTAACTTTTTTTTAACATTTATTAAATTGTATATTTATTACAACACAATATTTATATTTATTTAGGAAATTATTATCATTATAGTTAAGTTTTGAATAATTTTATATATTTAGTTATGTAAACGGGTAATTCGGGTACCCAAATAATTATCTTTACCTGATTTTTACCTTTTTAAAAGTTTTTTCTTGATCCAAACAGATAAATATCATTATATGTACTTCACTCTTATCCGTAAATACAGATTAAGTATATGGCGGTAGGGGTGGGCACAATTCCCGTTCCGTTCCGAACCCGTTCCGAAATTCCCATCCCATTAAAATATATATTTCCAT
>OVBE01000578.1:0-47703 GCA_900406425.1 Iberis pinnata | reverse complement strand
CGTAATAACCTCGGTTTTGGTCAAAGGGGGTTGACCGGAAACGGGGTGTTACACCGTCTGTAGGGAACAAAGAAATTTCTGAAGAAGTCACCCCTGCCTAGCAAGAAGAGATGGATTCACCAGTGAAAAACACATCTGTTGATGCTCTAGTAGAGGTGAAGGCTCTGCTCGCGACCCTGGTGAGCTTTGTCGAAAGACAGAAAGAATCAAGTGATGCACTCGCTGCTCGCTTCAACAGTCACGAGGACAACGTGACAATCTAGTTGGCAACCCTCACGAGTGCCCAAAATGAGATGGAGGTGCGGTTGGAAGCACAGAGGAATTTGTCCCCATCGGTGATGAAGACAAACCTCCTTGGTGGGGACCCCGTCGGAGCAGGAGGCTCCGCGAGCCAAAATCAACCGGGACCTTGAGGTTTTGTCCTTGGCGGGAACGACTCTGATCCCCCAGAGAATTCTCGTGGAGGAGGTGGTTATGTTCCCCATGGTGGAAACGATGTCTTGAACACTCCGAGTTCAGCTCGGGGTACGACGGACAACACTGGTGACGCACGCTTTGACTTAACTATCCACAAACCGGATACCATTGAGGACGCCCTTCACCGCTCTACAAATTGGATCACCGCGGAGGAAGAGAGGGTTGCTCTCTCGAAAAAGTTCAAGAACCCCAAAAAGGATCCTGAAGGAGGGTCAACACAAAAGAAGGAGACTCGAAGTGGAGGATCACACTCTTACAATGTGGAGAAAGGGAGAAAGAGACCCCCTAGTAAGGAAGGATCAAAGATGATGGGGCGAAATTCGGACGCCTATTGTGAACTCCACAAGTGTAATGGACATTCCACACATGAGTGCTTTAAGCTGGAAAGTTTCATAAGCAAGAAACTTGCGCAAGACGGTTTAGAAGCAGCGAACATCAACTTGGAGGAAGTTAGATGCAAGATGGAAGCAGTGGAGGACTGCGACCAAGAGCTCGCACCAAAGCGAACCCAGAGTCTGGAGAGAGCAGAGACCTCTAAATCCGAGATTCAGTACGGTCAATTAAATCCCATGTAAGGAAAGTTGAGTTCGGGAAGGCTAGGTTTACCCTGGCCCCGAGCTGCGAAATTACCTTCTCGGAGAGTGACGCTTTGCAGCTAGACCTTCCACATGATGATGTTTTGGTGGTCCAAGTTGATATTAGATCCAACTGCGAGGTCTCACGATTGATACCGGGAGCACCGTAGACGTACTGTTCCTCGAAACTCCGGTGCGCATGGGGATTGAGAGAGCCGAGGTGAAAGGTCCTCCAACTCCCTTAACGGAGTTTAGTGGGACAACCGAGTTTTCTTTTGGAACGGTACGAATTCCCATATCTGCAGGTGGGGTTCTGAAGATGATAGATTTTATAGTGGTGGATCGTCCTGCGGCGTACAATGCAATCCTAGGCACACCCTGGCTGCACGAGATGAAGGCGATCCCATCCACCTATCACCAGTGCGTGAAGTTCCCAACCAGCAATGGGGTGGGAACCTTGCACATAAGTCAAAATAACTCCTGCATGTGCTACATGGCGGGACTTAAGAATAGAGTCCAATCTGCAAGTCGACGAATCCTCTGGAAACCTGCAGAAAAACCAGCTCATCCCCAACCATTTACAACAGAAGGACTCGGAGAAGGATGACCCTGACGAGAACAGGAGCACTTCTGGAGAGCGCCACCAAAATTGCACGGTGCGGGTTTGTGTTTGTAGTTTTTATTGTATAACAAATTTTATATTTTCTATTGCGAATTTGTTATCGCATAATTGTTATTGCTATTAGGGATTTAGTTTTTTTATTACAGATTTTTATTTCTATTGCAGTGTTTTATATTGAATTGCAGATTTTTTTAGTTTTCCCATATTTGTTATTAAATACAGTTTTGATTTTATGCTCGAGATTTTTATATAGGTATGTCTGGATATCCACCTAAGTTGTATCCTGGTATTGACGACATCCAAAAGAGAAACATCAACAACTATTCATTTTGCAAAAGGCTTCGTGACAACAAAGAGAAAATAGGAGAAGATGCATGGGAAGCGTCGATGAAAACTTCATTTGGTGTTTTTTTGAAATTGATGGACATGACTAATTATATATTCTGATCTTTAATAGTCTGTTATTTTTTGTTCCGTCAGTTATCAATGAACAATAGCCATGAGATATGGTCAACGACACTAAGGTTTTCTCTGAACGAGTTTGCAGAGATAATGGGGCTTAATTATGAGCCATTTGACCCATCAGACGAATGTGATCTTGATCATCATAGTTTTGGCAAAAAATGGGGAAAGCAGATGGGGAAGCTCCAACCCTAGACGGGCTATATGCTATTTTAGCACGTGTAAAACCCCATAAATGGTATCTTCGGAAACAGATGATGTTAGCTAGATTATGATGCATACATATTTTCATATGTGACATTCATTCAGGTTCAAGGATCCCATTTAGGCTTGTGAAGAGAGTCGTTGATGAAGACAATATTGACAAGTATTCGTGGGGTAGAGAAACTTTCACCTATTTGGTAGATTCCATAAAGACTACCAACTTTGAGAACTTGGTTCAAACTGTTCAAGGATTAACCCATGCATTTTACATATGGGTGTTTGAATATGTCCCTGGATTAGGGATGTTGGCGGGAAAACAAAGAGAGGTCATTGAAAGGACATCTCTTCTCTGTTGGCAGGGTTCTCGTCTACGGTTTAGGTTTCAGAACTTCATTGTCGAAGAGATAAAGAATCACAAAGAGAACATTTCCATTTATGAATTTGTTTCATTGCAGATCTTTTATATTTCTATTGCAATGTCTATTTGTTTTCAATTCTAGTATTTATTATCAGTTGTAGATTTAATTGATATTGCAGATTTGTTTGGCAGAATAATTTATTCTATTGCCGTTTTAATTTTTTTTATTCGTATTTGTTTTCAATTGCAGATTTATTTTCTATTGTAGATTTTTTTTATATGGCAGAGTTTTTTGAACCATTTGAGTTTTATGTAGTACGATGGTTGACTACCATTATTTATTTTTTATTGTAGGTTTATGTCAGATATATGATCCCGGTCACCGGGACGCGATGTATCCTAGTTGGCATGAAAATCATCTCTAAGCTGATCCTAGGCTGGATAAGTTAATTCAAGATATGATGAATGATGCCTTGGTCCCAAACCAATGGCCAGTTGAAATTAATAATTCTCAGCTTGTGTTGGTCGTTAAGGGAGGAAAAAAGAGGAAGGTTAGAGAGAATAAGGTTATGGAGAGTAAAAAAAAGGAAAAAAGGCAAAAGATCCTTCGAAGGTTAGTGTTGACGACTCACTAACGGAGTTGGTGCAGTCGGTGGCCACCTCAGTTGGAAGGATGAAACCATCTATGAACTATCGTTTGACAAGTTTGGAAGGCAAGATTGACGCGTACAAGCTGATTTGTGAAACTTAAAGGAGGGAAAAGGAAGGTTTGCTAAACCAGTAGATGAGGAAGTGGGGACGCCGGTTAGTTATTCCCTTTTCAAATAGATCTCATGTGTTTATTGTTATTAATACGAGATTTAATTTTCGTCTCAATCCTCGTTGGTGAAGGCGGATCAAGAGAAATGTGAGGATAATTTTTCTGGCCTGAAGGTGAAAAAGAAGAGAAACACCACTGAGAAAGGATCTCCGTATTTGAAAAAAGAAAAGAAAGATGAAATGACTAAGGAGAAAAGTCCTTGTGTGAGTACGAGGAAGAAAAAAGGGTCTTTAGAAGAGAAATTGAAGGGTAAGCAACAAAAGGTGTACGAAAAGAAGAAGTATCCAAAGAAAGTTGAAAAACTAGTTTCACCTAACTCTGATTTTATTGAAGATGTTATAGAGAAGGTGGCAAAGGAGGACCTACAAATGGCCTCTAGTTCGGAGTCCAAAAATGAAAGAAAGCTCAAAGCTGTTGGGAAATCATTGGATATGATCATGAAGGCCATTGACTGTGTGGATCTGGTTACACCAATAGTGGAAAAGAGAGTCCCTACATTGGCACATACTCAACTTCCTCCTTTGTAGGCAACTCTACCGTGAAACGCATCATACCAGGTGTTGTATCTTCACCAAATGACTATGATCCAATGGCTGATGTGGCAGAGGAAAAGCTTTGTCCCTTGATGGAGTTCATAGATGATACACTCATGTTTTAACCCAAATATTTTAAACTGCAAGTGCATAGCAAACGCAGTAGTATAAAAGGGATCGAATTCACAGAGACCAGAAAAGCACGACTCTCAGTTTAAAACAAGTTAAGCTAAGGAAAGATTTAAAATGATGAATGTAACCGAGAAATGAAAACAACGATAAAATAAAAACGATTGTAAAACAATTAAAGAAAACGCTAGGCAATAGAGAATTCCGCACGTATTCTGATTAAAGGTCAAGGTTAACATGCATGATTGATTACTAAAATAATTCCCAACTCGAAAGACAACAATAGACTAATCTTCTCCCGAAGTATTAGACCTTATTCTCGAATTACTAACACAAACTCCGGCCGTATTTAGATGATTCGATCATGCATTTCAATTCAGATTCGATAAGTTCATAAGCCCCTAAAATAATACTCCCGCAAGCAAAGGCACTTATTCATCTAGATTAGATCAGAATTCTAAACCAAATCCCTTTGAATTTATAATACTATGATCAATGAACTAGTTAGCTACTCTAATTCATGCATTAAGAACGAATCTAGACTGAGAACCTAACAAGTTTCAATCCATTCTATCAAACCCTAACAATTAACCTGGTTTCCCCTAGGAAAACCCTAAAACCTAACAAAGAGACTACTCAGACATGATTGCAAGAACATAAATTATAGATTGAGTAAACATAGAAGAATTAAAAAGCCAAATTGTATATAAAGAAATCAGAATTCAGAAATCCTCTCAAATACATATGTAGATTTCTTCTCTCTGGAACTCAGCGATAAAGCTTGTTCTAAAAACTTAATAAAACTTCTCTCTGTTTTTTTCTAAGCCAAAAGGGCTTTTTATAGTTTTTAAACAAATGAAAATAATGTCTAAATGATAAAAAAACTAATGATAGATCTTGAGCTCAAAAGCGTCTTTTAGCTCGATTCTTATTTTGCTCAACATAAGAGATCGATCGATCCAGAGTTGGATCGATCGATCTAGGCTTCCAGGGATCGATCGATATAAATTTTCGCAAAACTCCAAGTGCTTTGGATCGATCGATTTGTGTTTGTCCGAGATCATCCTTCATTTTTCACTTGAATTCTTCCAAAAGTCGTCATTTTTTCTCCATAGCGTCCCAAAAACCAAATTTCCTGAAATCATGCTAAAAACACAAGGAAAACACTCGGATAACACTAAATAATAAGTATAAATACCCACTAAAAGGTGTTAAATCCGAGTGATCAACTCCGCCAGACTTAGATCTTTGCTTGTCCTCAAGTAAAGCAAAAACCATAACTGAAGAAGAGGTTTGAAAAGAACCACACAAGAACTCTCACAATCTTAGCAACCGAAGTTCAAACATCAAAAACCACAAGTCACCAATCCTAGACAACCATTGCAAATTAATTGTTTACCACCACATAACCAATGACATGCTTCCTACTCTAAATCCCAAATCAATCAGACCATCAAATCATTTCAACCAGCTCTCTACATTCAAATTAATACAAATGGTGCGTTCTTGCCGATGGGGTATCGATCAATGCCCGCTAAAGTATCTTTTCTATCAAAGCGCCCATACCTAACAGAGGATCCAACGACTTCTGGTCCTAACCCTTTTTCCCTTTTTCTCACTTCTTTTTGAAAGAATCTCACTTTTCTGCGTTTTTCTTTTCCTTTTTTTTCTAAATATATTATTTTTCGAAAGAACCGCACTTTTCTGCGTTTTTCTTTTCTATATTTTTTTACTGATTTTAAAGCAAACCAGCAATGACTACGGACTTCTTGGTCATACTTTCAACACTTTTTCTAAACCGGTTTTTCTAAAGGGAGGGAGAGAAATGATTCGAATCATACTGAAAGAACTTGTCGGTTTTACAGAGAACTGAAGAGCAAAATATCCAGTTTTCAAAGTACAACTAACACCATAAACAAGAAAATTAAGATCAAATTTAAGTCATATTCAAATAGAGCTAGCATCGAATCATTAACAATCCAAAAGATCGGAACTTTTAAAAGCGTAAAAATCAGTCAATGGGGTTCCAATCCTAAGTGCAACCAGTTAATCTAAGTCAACAGTCAAGTAGAGAATGATATCGAACTTACACTGGGTTAGTTGTCATCATAGATTCTGATCATTATGCCTTCGACTCGACTAGACTCATCTAACAAAACGAAAAAATTTGAAAATTTTCGCCAAAATAAAAAATAAATCCAAAAATTTGATACCCGGCAACGGCGCCAAAAACTTGATACACTTAGATTTTAACCCAAATATTTTCACTGCAAGTGCACAACAAACGCAGTAGTATAAAAGGGATCGAATCCACAGAGACCAGAAAAGCACGACTCTCAGTTTAAAATCGTGTTAAGCTAAGAACATATTTAAAATGATGATTGTAACCGAGAAATGAAAACAATGATAAAATAAAAAAGATTGTAAAAAAATTAAAAGAAACGCTAGACAATAGAGAATTCTGGNTAATTCGATCATGCATTTCAATTAAGATTCGATAAGTTCATAAGCCCCTAAGACAATACTCCCGCAAGCAAAGACACTTATTCATCTAGATTAGATCAGACTTGTAAACCAAATCCCTTTGAGTTTATAATTCTATGATCAATGAACTAGTTATCTACTCTAATTCATGCATTATGAAACAAATTTAGACTGAGAACCTAACAAGCTTCAATCCATTCTATTAAACCCTAACGATTAACCTGGTTTTCCCTAGGAAAACCCTAAAACCTAACAAAGAGACTACTCAGACATGATTGCAAGAACATAAATCATAGATTGAGTAAACATAGAAGAATTAAAAAGCCAAATTGTATATAAAGAAATCAGATTTCAAAAATCCTCTCAAATACATATGTATCTCTTCTCTCTGGAACTCAACGATAAAACTTGTTCTAAAAACTTATTAAAACTTCTCTCTCTTTTTTCTAAGCCAAAAGGGCTTTTTATAGGTTTTTAATAAATGAAAATAATGTCTAAATGATAACAAAACTAATGATAGATCTTGAGGTCAAAAGCGTCTTTTTGCTCGACATAAGGGATCGATCGATCCAGTGTTGGATCGATCAGCCTAGGCTTCAAGAGATCGACCGATCCAACTAAGGATCAATTGATCTAAACTTTCACAAAAATCCAAGTGCTTTGGATCGATCGATTCAAGATCATTCTTTATTTTGCACTTGAATTCTTCCAAAAGTCGTCTTTTTTGCTCCAGAGCGTCCCAAACACCGAATTTCATGAAATCATGCTAAAAACACAAGGAAAATACTCGGATAACACTAAATAATAGGTATAAATACCCATTAAAAGGTGTTAAATCCGAGTGATATCAATAGACGTTGATGAGTATGAAGCACACAACCTTATATTGCAGATTTGTTTTCGCATATTTATTTTCTTTTGCAGATTTGTTTTCGCATATTTATATTATATTGCAGATTTATTTTCTATTGCATATTTTTTTTGCAGATTTATATTCTATTGCAGATTTGTTTTAAATTGCGGAATTGTTTTATATTTCTGATTTATTTTCTATTGCAAATTTATTTTCTATTGCATAATTGTTTTATATTGCATATTTATATTAACATATTTTCTTCTAAATACAGGGAACAACCTGTAGGAAGCTCAAATGCTGAAGTTCAGTTCTTCAAAGAGATTATTTTACCTAGGGACATATGGCCTTCACTAGACTATGGATGGTCAAGAGATACCGTAAGCATTTGCAGTTTTTTCCTATTGCAGTTATTTTAATCGTTATTGCATATTTATTTCTATGGTTAATTTTTGGAGATTTATGTTTCTATTGGAGTTTAATTTGTTTTTTTGCTTTTCAACTTTGCATATTTGTTTACATAATTTTACCTCTCTCCTTGCAGCACATAAATGAAGCCTTGAAGACGTTTTGGTTGAGATCCATGCTTCCAAACTCTCCTTACAAACCCAGATTTTCTGGGACCCACTGTCGTTGGTATTTTGGTACAATGACTACCTAAATTTCAAAATGGATCCAAAGAAGTTCTTGTTTACGCATGAATACGTCGACCAATACATGGGTCTTACTCCTGTTGACTCAAATATTAATAATGCTTGGCTTATTGATATTGACAACCTATATGGTTGTGTCAATGTGAAAAGAAATCATTGGGTAGCTATTGATGTGACCAAGAGAAAGATAACTTTATATGAGTATATCCCTAGTTATGCAACCGATGCTGAAATTGTCACGGTTTGTGACCATGCATGGAAAATGATGTCATGGTTTCTTAACGTGAATGTCTCCGAAGAATCTAGGAAGAAGTCTCTCCCTCAGTTTGAGATAAAAAAGAGTAAAGAAAAATGCGCCAGTGAATCGAAAGCCAGGAGATTGTGGTGTTTATGCTATCAAGTACATTGAGTGTCTTACTTTGGGCTGGAGCTTCGAGGGTCTATACGATGAGAATATTCAGGCCATTCGGGAAATATTTAGGCCTGGAATATTCAATGAATTACCAACGAGGTAAGATGTTGCATCAACTAATTCATTACCCCGACAGTCTGAATTTGTAATTCCTCAACTGAATGATGAAATTGTTTGACCTTTTCACAATTTATGTACTCGTTCATTCATTGTTATTGGTAGATTTAGTTATATGTGACGTTGTAGGTTTATCTTTTATCTTTTGAAATTGTAATGTGAATATTTATTTTACTATTATGTTGTAGATTTATTTTTTATTACAAATTTAATACAATGTTTTGTTGTGGATTTATTTTCTATTTCAGATTTAAATTAAAAAAATAGAGCACTAGAAAAACAGAACACTAAATAACAAAACACTAAATAACAAAGCAGATGAAATGGTTCAAAACATGATAAACATAAATAAAAAGTATAATATTCAAAAGTTTTGGAAAAAGAGTTGAATGAAAAAATAACCTGAGAAAAGATGAGAGATACTGGAAAAAAAAATTATAAGAGTTGCGATTTTTTATCTATTCATTTGGTTTACAATATTTATAATGGTTAGAGATACATTTATGAATTAGAAGATGGAAGGTTTTATTGTTAAGAGTAGTAATGTGTACAGTTGGAAGTTAATATTTCAATCATAACACTTGTCAAATTTTGCATAATTGTTTTCAAATTATGTTGCAAATATAATTTTGTATTGAAGATTTTATTTTGTATTGAAGATATAATTTAATTACATTGTATATTTTATTCTGTATAGCAGATTTATTTTCATTTACGTTTCAGATTTAATTTTGTATTGCAAATTTATTTTTCGTATATGAGATTTATTTTTCGTATTGCATATTTACTTTTCTATTGCAGATTTAATTTTGTACTACAGATTTATTTTCATTTAAATTGCAAATTTAATTTTGTATTGCGGGTTTATTGTTACTTACATAAATAAGTAAATAAGTGACATACACATAAAAACTTTAAGAATTACATTCAAAAACCATAATTATCAGGTCCAAACTCCCCAAACATATCTACTAGATGAAGCCAAATTCTCGTTAACATCCACGCAGGCTTCTCGCCACCATGCACTCAAGTCCTCTTCAACATACGCATTTGACATCAGTAAATAGTTCTTCCCACCTTATTTAAATAGATTATGTCGCCGACTTCACATTTTTGTTTCCTAAACAAAAACACATAATAAAATGGTTACTGTTGTTTTTATATCTAGTATGAAAACTCCTATTTTGATGCTTACAGCGAGTTTAAGAAACTATCGTTCCTTAAAATGATCGGGAATTAAGCGGTAAGTTGGGCACATATGAACCCATCCACGAAAAAGAATCGGCAGGATCGCCTTCCCAAGATCGTGAAGATGTGAGCTTCAAGATCTCGACGGTGGTTGAGGACATTCAAAATGTCGACGACGAAGATGTACAGAAAATTTAGATCTACGTAGGGCGAAATTTTTACGGCAAAACGATGTCGTTTAATTTATTCATTTGTTAAATAAATCAACATAGCAGTTTTGTTAAGCAACGTTGGAAAAAATTTGCAACATAGGATTAATATGCAATTTTGTATACAAACTGCAACACTGGATAATAAATCTGCAACGTCGTAAAAAAGTTGCATTAATGTTAACAAAACTGCAACGGTGGTAAAAAATCTGCAACGTTCAAGTTATATCATGTTCAAATTTTATGTATTGTCTTGTCAAATTTTTTTTTTTTTTTGCAGAGTTTTGCATAATCGTTATTTGACCAAATAGTAATTGTGTTTTTCAGAGTTGGTGCATACAATATTTACTTTTCCTAATATTTTGAATATTTTAGAGAATTTATTGGTTATAAATTATTCTTACTCAACAATTTCTCTTTCACGTTATAAGTCTCTCTATCTCTCTAAAAAATATATGCAAACTCTTTGAAATCATAAGTGTTTAGTGTACGTGTTCATATACGTATGAAGAAACTGATGGTTCAGTATAGCAAGAAGAAAAACCTTAATTACAAATATATTCCTTTTGTGTATGATGACTGCCGTGTAGGACCAAATCAAACAGCACATTCAGTTTTTTTACTCTCCTTTTCAGTTTTTTGAAACTATTTATTTTCGTGAATTAATTGACAAATTAAGTATTGTTTTTTACAGTTGGGGATGGAGGAAGACGCAATTTTTGTGTTCATGGAGATGATCAGTGGTGGTCCTTCTAACACCTGAAATTGTTGTTTTTTCTCTCTAATCTCATTGTTTATGTTGTGTGTTGGGCCAAAGCTATTGTTGTAATTGTGCATTTTCTATAAATACAAACTTATTTTTGTTAATATTTGAATTTAATTTTGCTTCGCAGTTTTAATTTGGTTTGAATATTTAATTATGTTTTGCATAATTAAAAAAAATTATTTATTTAAAATTTTGAAAAGGGTAAATTAATTATTGTCCATAAAATGTAGATTTTTCCGCTTGGAGATATCTTTTTGTTTTGCATAATTTTTTAAAAACTAGTTTTATTTTTGAAAAATCTAAAAAGTTATGATTGTTTAAAAATTAATTAATTGAAACTTAAACCATTATTAAAAGTCATAAAATTGTTATTAAAAAATCTACAATTAAAAAGTGCATATTTTTTATTAGCTTGCAAATATATTTTTGTTTTGCAGAGTTTTTTTTTTATAAAAAATTTCTCTTTTTAGTAAAAGATCTAAAAAGAAGTAATTGATTTTGATTGTTTGAAAAATCAAATCATAAAATATTTGTTAAAAACCATCATTTAATAAGTTAAGGGTCTAAATGGTTTAGATTTTAGAGGAAAAAAGTTAGAGGAAAACTTGTGTTCCATGACATTCCTCTAGAATTGAACCATTTGTTAAAATTTTTAAAAAACATGAATTCCTCTAGTTGTAGTGGAACTATGTTGAAAATGTTCAATTCCACCAAAAAATTTCCGTCCCCAAATTAGTAGAGGAACATAACTACCAAAATTCCTCTAAATTTTATTCCTCTATCTTTTTCTATATTATTCCACTAATGATTTTTATGTGCAAACCATTTGCACCCTAAAAAATATTATTCTTAAAAAAGCATCAAACAATTGTTAAAAAAAATTTGTTTAGCATCACATAAACAATCATATGAAATCAGCCCGTTCTTGACCGCTTGCATCCCGGTTCATCGCCATACAATCCTCTGAACTCCTTGAAGTTAACACCCATTTTGTCGAATATAACATATGGTATTTCAATTTCCTCCCATTTCTTCTTGAGTGCATCCTCCCGTGCAGACAACCTCAACCACTCAGCACCGATATCAAACTCTTCAACCGAAATATGTTTCTCTAAGAGACTTACTTTGGCGCTTTTCCTTTCGAACTTCACACTTGCTTTGATAGCGTCCTCATTGGCCCTTATTTTCTTATTCAACATAACCATAATCGACTTAAAGTGGTTATGCAGTTTCTGAATTTCTAGTTGATGCTTGAATTCATCATCATTCCTGACCAAAACATGTTTATCCTTGTCCATGCTTGCCTACACAAAAACAAAAAAAATCAGATTACTCAAATAACATAAAGGCAAGGCTAACTAAAGAAAATCAATACAAACATATAATACAAATATTTTTTGAAAGATAGATGAATCATATGAGAACCTGTTTTTTCTTCGAGAAGAGATAAAATGAAAAGTGTTTCGTGTAGTGTGAGAAAATATTTATAGAAACTGAAAAATTGTGAATGCGATTGTTAATGTCGTTTCGTGTAGTGTGAGATATTTATTATGGTTATTTAATTTAGAAAGTTGAAGAGATTTACTAGAAAACGTAGTAGGAAGTTAATAATCCAATCAAAACACTTGTCGAATATTGCATATACCTTTTCGTTTTATGTTGCAGAATTATTTTTCATTGCACATAAGTTTTAATTTACATTGGAAATTTAATTTTCGTATTGCAGATTTTGGTTATGATGTAAATTTATTGTTGTATTGCAAAGTTTTTTTTGTATTGTAGATTTGTTTTAATTTACATTGGAGATTTAATTTTGTAATGCAGATTTTTGTTCAACTGCATAGTTAATTTTGTATTGCAAAGTTTTTTTTATATTGCAGAGATTTTTTTGTATTGCAGATTTATTTCCATTTACATTGGCCATGACTGCAGCTCAAGACAACATCATTTTATTAATCTCCTTTTCTAGAAAACTGATTTCAACATCGGCTCATTTAAGGTTTATCTTTGGTTTGGGGATTGAATATATAGGGTTTCTCTTTGATTTGTGATCAATTTTTATTGTATCTCTTCAATTAGTGGATCGATTCTTGACATGGGGACGTTTAGATTCATCATTAGCGATGAGTGTCTGGTTTTGGTCGTAACTCCAACGACCAAGAAGAGGTGACGAGCCGTCCTCCGAATGCAATGTACTTCGATGGTACGGACCCTTCCGAATATGGGACGCCAGTGGTGTGTTACTGTGGTGCGGATGTTATCATCGAATGCGCCACTCGTTTATCGAATCAGGGAAGATTCTTATACACATGTCCTAATCGAAATGTAAGTGTACTTCTAAAATCATGAGGCACTATGAACAGTTGTTACTTTCGAATAATGGTTAGTAGTATGTAGTTGTGAGTCAATGTGTAGGTCGTAAAAGTTTGTTCAATGGTTGTTAGTCATAACTGCAGTTTTGTTTACCATTGAAGAACAAATCTACTCATATTGATGTTATTAATGTACTAGGATGGTGGATGTCACGTTTGGAAGTGGTGGGACGTGGCAGTCATGGAAGAATTAGAAAAAAACTACAAAGAATGTTACAGAATAGTATGACTGCACTCTTGTACAAGAGGTGAATACGATGGAACAATTGGCAGCTCTACAAGACCAGCTACTGAAAACTACAGCTGACATGGTTGTGTTAAAGATGGAGATGAAGATGATTTCTATTGTATGGTTGTTGTGTTTGTAGTTTTTGTACCGGTGTATCTTTTCAAGTGATTACAATATGTATTTTCTTATGATTATGCTACATTTGTGAATCACGAACATGTATATATATATATATATGTTAGTTTTCTTTCGTTATCTTTATATCAAAACAACTCTACAACTACTATAAATATTATAACAACTCTGCAACTACTATAGGTGGAAATAACGTCGTATTATTTGTTAACTTAGTCAAAACTTCAATAAACAAACAACTCTACAGTGATGATTAAACAAACTTCATAGAATAGGAGAAGATTTTAATCATACGACGTCGTTTCCATCTATTGTTGGTAAAATAAAATTTCACTAGAAGACAAACAACTCTTCAATAGATAAATAACTCTGCAATGTCAAAACATCGATCAAATCAATTCCGTTGACCAAGAAAAAAAATATGCGGTGAATGCATTGCAATTTTCAAAAATCAGCAATACAAGTGTCATAAATTTTAAAAATCTGCGGTCAAAGGATTTAGAAAATTCTCTGAGAAAAAAAATCTGTGGTAACGTATGGGTCAGATGAATAAGAAAAAAATATGGGGGTAACGTGTGAAACAAAAATGCGGCCATTGCAGATTTAAAATAAAACTGTGACCAAAGGGGTTATTCTGAAAATTTTGGAAACTGATAAATCTGCGGTGACAAAAAAAACTCTGCAGTCAATTAAACAAATATGAAATGTAAAAAATCTCCAATGTAACTAATTTTGCGGCGAAAAAATTATATATACAGTCAATTAAAACAAATATGCAATATAAGTAAATCTGCATTGTAGATTAATCTGCAATATGAATAAAAATATGCGAAAATAAATCTGCAATGTTAATACAAAAATCTGAGAAAAAAATATGCGGAAAAAAAAAAATATGCGGTGACGTTGAAGTGACGTAAAAAATTTTGGTCAAACAAATAAACAAATATGAGAAAACAAATTGCGAGAAAACAAATCTGCGACACAAACAATTTTTTAAAAAAAAATCGGCAACAGAAACAAATCTACATTACAAAGTGTCGCAGATTTGTTTCACTCCGACCAAACGCAGTGGCATTTACGTAAATAAGTACAAACTTTTTCTCTCTCCTCTATTTAATTGTTTTTTTCCAGCGTTTTTGTTTGGTCATGACCTAGAAATACTTTCGGGTTTAATGAAAATGGTCTAACCTCCAGTAATTAACAAATGTTGGGTTAACGGCGTAAATAAAACCAAATATTGGATCAAGTTAGTTTTTTGTCTTACTAATATTATATGTTTGACATTAACAGAAGATTGTGTTTTTTGGAATGTTTACACAAAATCAATTTTTTGGGGTAAAAATCAGCAAAAGTAAGAGAGAACAAAGCTTTTAACCAAGATATGAAAATTATAATAACTGGCTAAGACCATCTCCAACAAAATATTTATGGGTATCTTAATGTGAGTATCTAACTATTAAAAGCCTAAAAATAAATGAAACAAATACAAAATGTTCAGAATCGGTTTTAAACAAAGAAATTGTGGAACCTGCTCAGAACCCCTAACGTGTCACTACGTTATTGGTTGGGAGAAAAAAATTAATATTCTTTTGGGGCTTCTGTCTTTCACGCGTTTTGAAAGAAACCTATTTTTCCTTCAACCCCGACAACATGCGTTTGAGGAGGCGATTGAAATGTCGAGAGAAATCCGGCGACTTTCCGGTGAATCTATCGAAGACGATGAAGCAAGGTCCACTACTGGGTTCAGCGAAGGATGGTGAATCGATCCAAGGAAGAGGTAACGTTTTGTTTATGCGAAACCTATCATTTCAAAATTGGATAGACAAAATTTTCATGATTTTGGTTGTGATTATATTAGAGTACTAGTGAATTTCAATGATATTATGATTGATTGGGTTCTATGTGGTGTGACTATTGAAACATGCTGACGTTTGTATGTGAATATTGTAACATGCTGCTTAATAGTATCAGACGCTAGATATTTACCTAAGAATTATGGAGGCATATGTGGATCTTATATTGTTGTACAAGATGGTGAGGCTGAACTGCATATTTGTATCCTTTTATCTCATTTCTTTAGATGCTAATTATTGTTTTCATTGAGTTCAGGAAAATCTCTTGGATGCTCTCTTGGATGGTATTATAACTTTAGGTTGTGACAATGTTCTTTCTAAAGACGAACAAGCCAGTTTGCGATCCATAATTTTGAAGTTGTTTTCTCATTTTGGGGACTTGCAAGAAGTACTTCCTTTGGTAATACTCTCTTCCCTTTTTCCTTGATCTACTCTCAGGCTTTCAGGAAAGAAAATGCAGCAGCCAAATGTTATGTTGTCTCAACGTTTGGATGATCCTATTATAGTCTCTTTATCGACTTATTTGTTTACCTTCAAAATCGTTTCATATTCACTAAACGTTCATTTACATCTAAACAGAGATAGGCAAAAACTACCTTTAATTATATATAATCACGTTAACTTGAAGTAAAATTCTCACATATCCTAGACACGAAGACCAATGTAAATAATTTTCAAATCTCTGAAATTTAATTTGCATCTAAACAGAGATTGGCAGAAACTGCATCTGTAAATATTCCGATGTTTATTTTACAGTGTCAATTTGATTGTTTATTGATTGTGGTATTCTGATTAAAACCGATACATACATTTGTATTGTGGTATTGATTCTGATGATTACTCATACATACATTTGTTGTTTAAGGGAGTAAAGCAAGATGAAACATATGCTAATTCAGGGACAGTGCAATGCAAATACTAAATCGGGGAGAATGTATAATCGATGCATTTCTTAATTATAATTTAATATTTTCTTAATTATAGATATTTTATGTATGTTTCAACTTTAACTATTTGTAATATGTTTAATACACGAAATTGTTTAAATTTTGCCTATATAATACCCGAATTCTTTAAATTTTGCCTGTTTAATACACGGAATTGTTTCGTTGCCATAATAATTCTCATACTTTATTTGTTGTTATTTTAAATCCCAAATAATTTAAAATCGTAATTTTCTCAGAATTCCGTTAGTCAACTTAACAGTTTTGTTAGTCAACTTTTCTGTAAAAAAAAGTCAAATAACATCATCGGGAAAAAAAATTTCATGGGTAAGGGTGGAGGTTTCTCGTTTGTTTTACTTTTTGGTCGGAGATTTTGTGAATCAGATGGAGATGCAAGAAGCTAATCAAGGATCAAAAGTTTCTCAAAACAAAAAATAGACTATTAACATCAATAATCTCAACAAAAGATTGACTTGGCTATTATTATTTACCCCCAATTAGTGGAATTGATAATTAGGGTTTTGAATTTACTTAGTGAAAGTTTGATTCAGAAGCTTAGTATTGTACTCTAGGAAGCTTTGTTAGTGATTGCATTGAATTTCTACTCTAGTTCTAACTTGAGAGACTCGTATAGGCCAAAGGTTGCTTTTGGGTTATTGGATGAATTGAAATTTTAGGTCCAGTCGAATGTTGTTGTTGTCGTCTTTTTTATTCTTGGAATCATTGTTCTAGGAATTTTTGGTGGAATCGTATGTTTAGGTCGAATTGAATGCTTTCGGTTTCAAATGTTTTTGGAATTATTGTTTCATTTCTTCATTGATTCTTGGTCGAATCGAATGGAGAAGAAGTGGTCCAGGTAATTTCTTTTCACAAATGTTATTTGACTTTTTTTTTTACACAAATGTTGACTAACAGAATTATGAAAAAATTACGATTTTACATTGTTTGGGATTTAAAATGGCAACATATAAAAGTATGTAAATTGTTATGGCAACAAAACAAGTTCGTGTATTAAACAGAAAAAATTTAAAGAATTAGCATATTTTAAGGTTTTTTCCCTAAAATATATTGTATTATAATTTTTTATAAAAAAATTCTCTAGAAATTCGGCCATTGAAACACATTTTGTTAAATATGATTAGAGTTTCTTAAAGTATTAAAATAAAATACTACTAAAAATATTACATCTCATCATTGTTGGAGATGGTCTAAGAGTTTTATTAACTAAAGACTATGCTAAAGAATGTGTTTAAATTAGTCTTTAATTAACAAACTCTTGTCAGTTGTTCATAGCTGTTATCATGCTCCATCTATATTTTAATAATGAATATTAAAAAATTATCGTTGACATGAACAGCTTTAGATATCTGAAAAATCTTATGATTTTATAACAATAAGAGCTGTTATTATAAACTATAAAGTGTACGATTGGTCTCTTCAAATCCAACTCAATGCTGGAGAAATCAAATAAAATGTTACACAAGAATGTTAAAAAGGTACACTATGCATTACCACTTTTGGGATAAGTGTAGTGTTACTGCTGAACTTTCAAAACAGGAAACGCAATGACGTCTCTTATACTCGCCGAGTTCGTCAACAACATCACCAGTCTGTCAATTCCAAGCCCCTACAAGAAACAAGAAACCAACATTAAATTGATATAATAATGTTATAGACTTGAGCCTGCATATTAGCTAATTGTATAGAACTAAGTACCATTCCTGCAGCAGGAGGCATTCCATATTCTAGAGCAGTGAGAAAGTCTTCATCAAGTGTCACTTCATATGACTCATCACTATTATCATCTTTCTTTGTGTTTTGTTCTGAAGCTTCTGGTGCTTTCTTTGCGTTATGCTGCTTTACTTGCTCTTCCAATCGCCTCCTCTACCATATTTTATATCAATCAGTAACGTTTTAAGATCCAGTGTACACAAATATAACTAAAAAGCAGATCATTTACTATTGTTGAATGCAAAAATGTGGAAGACATTATTATCCAATTACCTGGTCCACAGGATCAGTTAATTCAGAGAATGCATTCGCCATTTCACGGCCACAGATGAACAGCTCAAATCTTTCAGTCAAACCTGCATTGCTGTTGCATAGAGGAACATCATTTACACTTGGAAAGGTTTTCGATTGGGCTTGTAATTGCTAAGGAGATAGAGATCTAGAAACAGTTATTTACCTGCGATGTGGCTTAGCCAATGGAGATATTTCGATTGGGTAGTCCAAGACAAATGTTGGCTGAACAAGCTTTGGTTCTACAACAATTTCAAAAACCTGAAAACGAGAAGAATTGATTTCAGCACACATATATTCATAGATTTGATAGTAAAAGTGTCAACCGAAGACACTTCACCTCATTAAGAAGATGGCCCAGAGAAGAACAAGCTCCAATTCCAGATTTGTCCTTAGGCTCAAGCACATCTTGAAGTGCCAGCAGAACTGTGTCTTTAGCAATTTTTAGATCTTCCCCTAGCTCACTGAAATCGATACCTGTTATCTCTTTAACGAGATTATGCATGGTTTCTCTCCTCCAAGGCTGCTCTAAGCAGATCTCTGTTCCCTGCACAAAGCAATAACAACTTAATCTCTCAAACACATTAATCTAAACACACTAACTGTGATGCCAGAACATACTAACCTGGTAATCAATTGTTAGCTTCCCATGAACTGCCATTGCACATTGAGTGACAATTAATTCCGCCATTTCCATCATGCTTTGGTAGTCTGAATAAGCTTCATACATCTAAACAAAGCTAAAAATGCTATGGATTAGGGAACCATTCAAAGAAGATGTAAGCCCAAGAGATCAAGATGATCGAGAAACCAAAGCTTGAACTACCTCTATGGTTGTGAATTCAGGATTGTGACGCGTCGAAATACCTTCATTTCTAAATATCCGACCAATTTCATACACTTTCTCAAACCCTCCAACCTGGCATCATAAAATCTATCATCTCAGTTGATATAAAAGAAAGACAGAGATTAGGAAAATAGATGTCTCACAAGCATTCTTTTCAAGTGAAGCTCAGTTGCAATCCTCAGATAAAGATCCCTCCCAAGTGAGTTATGATATGTTACAAAAGGTCGTGCTTCGGCTCCACCTGCTGCTCCCTAGTTTTCACAAGTTCATGAAACTGACAACCACACGAGAGCAATGTCAAGGGGCCATTTAAGAGTTAAGGTGCATCAAACCTGAAGAACTGGAGTTTCAACCTCCACATAATCAGAAGACTCAACTGTCTTGCGTATCTCGGAAACAATCTACTAAAACAAAACGGAAGAAGAGCATTATTGATTAGCTAAAACAAAAATAACCCCACCAGCCATATAAACATGTTGCAAAGAATACATTGTGAGCCAATGATTTTGCTTTACGGATCATTCACAAGAGAACCTAGAAGCTTGAATGAGAATTTCGAGATTTTGATAACCTACTTTTGCCCTTTTCCGGAACACATCAGCCACTTCAGGGTTAGCAATCATATCAACATACCTAGTAAGATAGAACACAGTAAGTAAAACTGAAATGAAACTTAATAGTTTTAAGTAGGGATGGGAATAAAAACCGAACCGAATTTTCCGAACCGAATTTTTTTGAACTGAACCGAACCGAGCCGAATTATGTTTCAATAACCGAACAGCACAAAAAAATTTCAGTTTCGGTAACCAAACCGAACCGATAAACCGAAAATAACCGAATAAACAAAAAAAAAAACGAACCGAATAAACCGAACTTCAAAACCAAAAACCGAACCAAATAAACCGATTTCCGAACCGAACCGAAATTTTATTCGGTTCAGTTCGGCACAAAATCCAAAAACCGAAAAAACTGACCCGAATCGAACCGATTAAACCGAATTCCCAGCCCTAGTTTTAAGAATTAGAACCACGGATTAACAGACAGAAGACAGAGCTCACCGTTGGCGGTAACGTTTATCAATATCAGTTAAACCATGATATTTGTCTGGCAGTGGAAGGAGAGATTTTGTAAGAATTGAAAAAGAATTCACACATATAGAAAGCTCCCCTGGAAGGTTAAGAAACCAAACAGTCAGTAAACAAACCCAAACACAATACTTCTCTGTTGCGATTAACTATCATATTCGAGTTCACCTTTCTCAGTCCTCTTCATTGAGCCACTAGCACCCAAAATATCACCAATATCAATCAATGCCTTCAGCTGATCAAACTGATCATCTGAGAGCCTTTCCTTCTCACAATAGAGCTGCAGCGATCAGGAGAAAGACAAAGGAAGGAAACAAAAAACCTAAGATGTCACAACCAGCTGCTGGTGAAGTCAAATCAAAGATATTTAACAATCTTTAAAAGATGGAAGAAGATGGAAACCTGAATTGTTCCAGAGTCATCTCTCAGAGTCAAAAACGCAAGTTTACCAAACGCTCTACGAGCAACAACTCTACCAGCTACAGAAACACAACCAGACTCAACATTTGATTCTTCACCATTGGCTAAATGCTTATATATCTCTTGAAGCTGATTTGCATTGTGAGTTTTGTCCCATTTATAAGCATAAGGTTCAAGACCTTGAACTCTCAGCTCTTCGACCTTTATCACCAAATGAAGAAGACAGTAAAAACCAGTTCCAAGCTATTACCTTTATAATGAAAAAAGGAAGCACCTTTTTTAGGCGAATGGAGCGGATAGCTTCACGATCAGAGGTAGAATTGGAAGAAGAAGCGGAACGGCGGTTTCGGCCGGATGGTTTGGAAGTTTCAGCAGTCGTGGTATTGGAAGAAGAAGAAGCGGAGGCACATCGGAGCGTTGATGATGAATGATAGAATCTTCTTCCATATATAACGGTGGAGAGACGCGGAGATGGTGAAGAAGTTAGACGGAGTAATTGCTTCAATGGTGTTGCCGTTAGACTCCATACCTTGAGTGCCTCCATATCTTTCTCTCCCCGGTGCTTCTTCTCTCCTCGAGTGTGGATAGGTTGAAGAAGAATGCAAGTGGATTGGGCTTTGAAATTTGGACACAAACCCTTAAATCTTGTCAACTTTTGATTGTCAACTTTTGGGCTTCTTTGATTTCTTAAATTTATTAGTTTCGGGTACACGTTCAGGTTCGGTTAAATTTTTCGGAGTTTTGAGATAGAAAATGTAAAGTAAAACCCGTTCGAATAGTCTCTAATTTTGGCTCGGGTCGAGTATTTTAGATTAAGGTATGTGTATCTGATCTGAACTTTTTATTATTTTTTTAAATCAAACCAAAAATGATCTAACTTTTTGTAATTTGAATCAAATTTTATTTAGTGTTTTTTTTGTGTGAAACGGGAGAAGAAATCTCCCAAATTTATTAAAAAGAAAACAACTCAAACAATTACATCAAAACATGTCTAGGGTGTCCCAAACCGGTAACATCCTCATGAAAAAACGTGGAAACACAAGAAGGACAAGAAACAAAAGAATGAAAACCAAGCGGTAAACTGAAAGCATGGTTAGCTAGACCGTCCGCAACCGGTTAGCTTCTCTATAAATATGTGAGATACGGACTGTCCAGTCCCTCGAAAGTAAGTCATAGCACAAACGTGCTAGGAATGATAGCGGGTGTGAATCTCTTATTCCACTCTTTAGGAACTTCACAACCATCTCTGAATTCACCTCCAACTCTACCTGCCTCAAACCTCTCTCCCAAGCCATAAACAACTCGTAGTAGACTCCCCACAGCTCGGCTAACGGTGCTGAACAAATCCCAACATTCAATGCAAAACCCAATATTCACTCACCATTCGATCATCTCACTACGCCACCAGCTGTAGCTAGACCCGGATTACCATGTGAAGCTCCATCGGTATTCAACTTAACCCATCCTAAAGCCGGCATTGCCCAAGAGATCACCTGTTCAATTCGTACCCTTCGAGTACCCGCGACTCTACTTATGTTACGAGCCGCCCACACTTCTTTTGATGCATTCATAACAAATCGAGTTCTATCGGGACATCTTGCAATTTCGCCAAAAACCCGACCACATCGCCACTTCCAACTCCACCATATAGTCATTACGAAAAATTTTCGACCAAGCTACATCATTCACCAAACTTATATCTCCAAGGTTCTCATAAATCCACTCAAACAAGCTAGCACCAAAGAAACACCTTTGCTTTCCCGCGGGAACAAGACGTCTCCAAATACCAGCTATCGACCCACAGTCACGCAAGACATGTAAGACAGATTCTTCCCCGACATTACACACTTGACAAATACTCGAAGAACATAAGTGTCGTCTTCTCCTCTCCATATTCGTCATAACTCGTTGATGGGATACAAGCCACACGAATATCTTAGCTCTCTCGGTTGCTATAACACGCCAAATCCGACGGTAAAAAACCCCCATGTCCTAACCTTGAATATTCACTCGTGCCACAACTCGATATGCCGAGCCCACTGTGAACTCTCCATCTACATTCTCGGGCCACGATAATCTGTCAGGAGCACCGGTGACCTCATCTAGGACCACCGCAGCAAGTCTCAACTTCAAATCTCTATCGACAAAAGGTTCAATAGCATCCCATTTCCAACCTTGTCCACAAGCCCACAAGTCACATGCTTTAGCGTTGTCAAAGCCAGCCGGTAATTTAGCAATTACATGGCTCGCTATTGGTGTCTTGAGTAGCCATCTATCAGTCCAAAAACTTATTGATTGGCCATTACCAATCACCCAACTCAACCTTGGAAGCACAACTTTACTCAAACCGTTTGCCACACCTCTCCAAAAAGGTGACCATGTGCTCTTTGATCGTGCCAAGGCGACAGTAGCACTATCATCTAATTTGTATTTGCTTCGTAAAACGCGAGCCCAAAGGCTTGACGAGTTTAGTAGCAATCTCCATCCCACTTTAGACAATAGCGCCAGGTTCATGTCATGAGCCTTTCGTATACCTAAGCCACCCGAAGTCTTTGAGGTACAAACTCTATCCCAAGCAATTAGGTGTTGCTTTTTCGTGTCATTCGAGCTACCCCATAGGAAATCACGAGATACTCTATCCAACCGAGATAATGTTGAAGATGGTAGAGCTATAGAGCTCATTGTATGTACTAGTATCAAGGATAAAACCGCCTTCGTAAGAGTCACTCTACCAGCCAAACTAAGCATCCTCCCTTTCCAACCCGACAAACATGACGCAACCTTCTCCTCAAGTTCTCGGAAAGTATCCTTATTAATCCGTTTATGCACAACCGGTAATTCCAAATACTTTCCCAAATCCCGGGTAACCTGAATCCCGCTAGCCAAGCTTATCGACTCCTTAAGCTCACTACTCACATTACTTGAAAAGAATATCTTAGATTTGTCTAAGCTAACTTTCTGACCAGATGCTAAGCAGAACTTCTCCGATTACTTCCACCTGCGGAACCGATGCTTCTGCAAATAGAATTAGATCATCAGCAAAGCAGATATGAGATAACCAAGGACCTCCCCTTGACAGTCTTATCGGTTTCCAACGTTTCACTACAATAGCTTCATCAATCAAATGGCACAATCTCTCAAGACAAAGCACAAAAAATAAGGGGATAGAGGATCTCCCTGACGAAGCCCTCGTGCCGGTTTAAACGAAACAATTTTCTCCCCATTCCATAACACATTCATCAAAGCACCCATGACACTACTCATATCCACGCAACCCATTTCTCTGGTAACTTAGCAGCTACAAGAGTATCTTCTAAAAAGTCCCATCTGATGCGATCATAGGCTTTCTCTAGATCAAGCTTTAACAACATCCAACCCTTCTGTCCTTTCTTACAACACATAGAATGTACTGCCTCTTGCACCACAATAATATTGTCTGTACTTAATCGTCCTGGAATGAAGCTAGACTGCGCCGGACCTATGAGTGTAGTCATTACCTTCTGAAGACGCAACATCATCATCTTAGTAATTATCTTAAACAAGACGTTACAAAGACTTATTGGTCTAAACTGTGTAATCCTCTCTGGTTTCGCTACCTTCCCGATCAAAACCACTAGCGCATCATTTAAACCATTCGGCATTACACCGGTCTCAAAAAAATTCAACACAAACTTGGTGACAGAAGATCCCACGATATCCCAACAATCCTGATAAAAAACATGTTGAAAACCATCAGGTCTTGGCGCCTTAAAACGACCCATACTCCGCATGGCTTTCTCTACTTCTCCCGCAACGAAAGGCCTTTCTAGGCTTGTCATATCCTCGGCTAAAATAGCATCAAACCCGACATAAGGCAGCTTCACTGTCCCGATTACCAAGTCATCGAGGCTATAAAATCTTCGATAATAGTCAACTATCAAAAGCTCCAATTCACCCTTATCCGAGACCCAACAGTCATCATCATTCTTCAACATGTCAATCGTATTACGCCTTCTTCGATTGATTGTTGATGTATGAAAAAACGTTGTATTTTGATCCCCAAAAGCAACCCATTTCTCCCTTGACTTTTGGAACCAAATCATTTCCTCTTGTTCTAAAAGTGAGCTCAACTCCTTCGCAAGATCAAAATCCCGCTGTATCAAGACATCAGTTGGCGTTAAAACGAGCTCACCCTGCATCTCCTTAATATCTTGTAAGAGCTTCTCTTTACGCTTTGAAATGTCACCAAAAACCTGTCTATTCCACTTGCGTATAATCGGCTGTAGACCACGTAAGGCTGATGGGGGAGGTATATTATTATTCCATGTCGTTCCAATCAGCTCCTTGAAACCAACATGTGATAACCATGCCGCCTCAAATCTAAATGGCCTTTGATGTGGATCCCGAGCAATTTCCGGCCGAAGCTGAAGGTAGAGTGGAGTATGATCCGAGGCAAGGAAGGGCAGATGTGTAACCGTCGCTTCCGGGAACTTAATCCGTGCTTGACCACAACAAAATACACGGTCCAATCTTTTTGCCATATAAGTATTCTCAGTTCGACCTCGACGTCAAGTGTATCTACCTCCGATAAATCCCATATCCAACAGTAATGAATCAATAACCCAATCACCAAAAGCTAGTGAATCTGCAGAGAGTAATCCGCTACCACCTGTTCTCTCATCAACTCTTAAGATAGTATTAAAGTCCCCACCAACAATAACGGGATCATTGATACTACTAAGCAATTCCTTCAGCTCCAGCCACAAGCCACTTCTCCGACTAACTGTAGGCGCAACATACACAATAACAAGATGTAAAAACTCCTCCCCCGTTTTGATTTGTGCATGAATGTACTGATTGGTCGAGCCTAAAATCACCACCTCACCAACCTCTGTTCTCCACAATAACCATAAGCCTCCACTCTGACCTACTACATCAACACGAAAAGAATTATCGAACCCCAAACCCTGGCATATCCTTCTAGCACGATCACCTCCAGCATGCGTTTCAAAGATCGCCAATACATCTATCTTAAATTTCTTCAAGATATAACGTATTGATCTNCCCCCGACAATTCCATAATAAGCAATTCATTAATAAAAATAATGAAAGAGTTTGAATTACCGGGGAGTACCCCTATGCTTGTACAAAATCAATCCCATTAACGGGATCCCCTTGCACCTCCGTACTAGCAACCAAATTAGCATTCGATGCACTAGTCTCATTAGCTCTTTGTTGATCAATAACCATCACCTCATCCCCATTCCCTGCTCTCTTTTCCCTTCCACCTAAGAAAGCTCCCCTTTCCCTTTCGACTGTAATGTTTTCAACCCGTAACCGTTTCCCGGTCATTGAAAAATCAACTTCACCCCTTGCAGAACCAAACCCTAACCCACAGCCTGGTCTATTAGTGAACGTCTTAGTCCCTCACGGCTCTCCACTTTTCCTCCAACCCATCATCTTATTCTTCATCCCATCCTTAACACTTAAGTTCTCCTTAACATTTTTTGTAACACCCTTAGAGAATACTGGCTTCGCGCTTGCCTTTGCTTGAAACACCTTCGGCCCATATTCATTCTCCTTATTATCTCCTGATTTCATAATCACATCTTCCAAAGGATCTTTCTCAATACTATTATCTAGCTTCGCATAACGGTTTGCTGTCAAGACACTATTTGAATCATGCCCATTCACCACCAGTTCCTTACTTCCCGACAAAGTCACAGTAGCTTTCTCATGAGTTGTGTTACGGTTACCATTGGTTCCTCCACCATCTGACCTAGCTCCCTGCCTACGTACAACCGTAAACCCATCATCTCCCATCTCTTCCTCACGCACAATCTCTTTAACCTTCGATGAGCCTGCCTCAACTCCTTTATCAGTATTTCCCTTAGGGCAAGCGGAAATCGCATGCCCATAGACACCACAATGAGGGCAAATATTAGAGAGCCCTTCATAAGAAACAAAGTATCGATCCAAATTAATCATCACTGTCCTAATCAATGGTTCTTTAAGATTTATTTCCACACACACCCGCGCATATCGAGCTCGCTCAATTTGCAACGTTGTTAAATCAACTTTCACTGGATTCCCAATACCTCGTGCTATCGTCTTTAAGATCGCTTTATGGTAGAGCCTCACTGGAATATTCATCAACCTCACCCAGACTGGAGTTGTAACAATCTCATCACTTAGCGGATCAAAATCCGGTCTCCAACTCTGCACCAACAAATAGCTCCAAAACAGCCTCCAAGGACCTCCTGTTAGGGCACTTACATATTCGTCCTCCTCCTCAATCCGAACCATAAAATAATTCCGTGGAAGATCCAACACGTGAATACCCCCTTTAGGTTTCCACAACTCATGTAACTTCTTCGACAAGGTGTGGAGTTGCACCGAACGACTCAACACTTTCACGATTAGGCAATGCTTCCACAAACCGATCATAGCATCAATCACCTCTTCCCCTATAACAATCACTGGTTCACCATGCTTTCCATTAGGAAAACTCACCGAACATCTCTTCTCCACAAAGGCATCATCGATTACACTCTCCGGGATCGGCATACCACCTCCACTACTCCGCGAAACCCGTTGTGCCCAAGAAACAGAGTGGTCCGGTGGATCACTAGGCGAACGAGCTTTGTCCGTGACGTCCAACATGGCTGAATCCTGGTTCTCCGTTACCCTAGCCCCTCCGTCACTTTTGTCGCTCGTTAGGGTTTTTTTAACAAATCTTAATTTCAATTTTATTTAGTGTTGTACGGTTTAAATGAGATTTTTCCTGATTGAATTTATTTATTCATTGAAATTTAAATTATTGTATAAATATTTATATAAGACATCGAATAGCTATTTCCTCCGATAAATTATTCAACTTAATATTTAAAATTAATTTTTTATTAATATATTAATATTTATATGATAATAAATTTATACGTAATTATATATTTAATAAATTAATTATAAATTTGAATATTTAGATTAATTTCTTTCGGATAATGTCTGTTTGGGTTTGGATATTCAAATTTCAATGAAATTTTTGTAGAAGTCGTTTTCTCATTGTTATGTTTGTGGTATGTTATGTAAATTTTTGGACATAGTAATGTAAATGAGTACTTTAGTACTATTGCAATTATAATAAATATATATGAATTTGGATAAAAATATGTATATTTGACGGTGGGAAAAAAGCTCCTCTTTTTCCTTGTAAAAAAAAGTTCAACTCTCTATAAATTGTCCAAAACGCATGGAGCACAAAAAATAAAATCATATCACAAGACTTTTGCCAAACTAAAGGATAAAGTCAACGACTCAAGTTAAAGTCAAATACAACCAACCATTGAGTTCCATAAACAGCCGAAAAAGGTGAGAACTTATCGACTATGGTGTTCAGAAGCGCGGCGATCGTGACGGTGGCTGAACTTTCCGCCGACACGTGTCAGCGGATGAGGAGGATTCCGTCGTCGCAGATGTTGAATACCCAACAGATTTTGGAGATGACTTGCTGCTTCCCGCTTGGTCATCTCGTTCTCTGTCTTTGCGAGTTTCTGTGTTTCATGTCTGATTCCGACAACAACTTCTCATCTTCTTCTTCTTCTGATGATGATAATGATGATGCTGATGATGAAGATATGATTGCTTTTGATCATAACAGTTATGGTGATCATCATTATCATGGATTGTCTTCATCATCTACTTTGGATTTTGATGACTATTCTCATTACTCTGAAATATCAGATTGATTAATTTAGCACAACTCTGCTTTCTAGTTACGTATTCTTTTGTCTTTACTAATTAAGTATATTATTCTTTTCATTACCAATTTACCATCTTAATTTGTTGTTTTGGATGCTCAAAATTCACTTTTTGTCTTTGCATATTCAATTCAAAATCAAATATATAAATTATAGCAGAATGTTTCTTCGTAAATTTCAACTCTATCTGTTAAGTTATGGTGATTCTTAAGGATGACTCTCATGTCCTTTTATGCAAAAGTCATTGTTTACCTTTTGTTTTCCTTTTTCTTGTCTGTTCTAAACTCCTTCAATTTTAATTTGTCAACATTTTGTACATAACCCTCTCATTATTCTGTTGATAAAAAAAAAATTCTTTGAAATACCAAAAAGAAAAAAAAATTAAATTCCAAAAATACTACATTTTCAAAAGTTCCAAAAATACCACTAATTTTTTTTTCAAAATACCATAAACATAAAAATGAATGTTAACGGTTTAGAGTTTAAATTTTTGAGTTTTAAATTTAGTTTTGAAGGGATAGAATTTGGTATTGAAATTTAGGGTTTATATATGAAATTTAAAGCTATTTCAAATTTGTGTTATTTTAGAAATAAAAACAATTTTGTGATATTTTTTTAAAAAATATGTTATTTTTAAAATAAATTAAAAATGTCTAATATTTTTGAAATATGTTTAGTCTTTTATGTATTTGGAAAAAAATCTTCTCAATATTCTTGATTGTTTTATCTCGAAAAAAAAATCTTGATTGTTATAAATGGGTCCTCCTTGACTGGGCCGAAATTTTGGTGATAAAGATAGATATGTTTTGTCATAGTATTTGTTGGGTTTGGATAGTCTCTCGTTAAATTATGGATTGGGTTCTGTCATAAAACTCTTCTTTCTTTTTCTTTTTCTCTTAGATTGGATGTGTACTGATGTATCAGTATTAACGTTGCGTGACATTTTTCGAGAATATAGAAATAAGTCAAAATTGGAGTAAAGGACTCTCTTCCTAATGATTCAACTAATAAAGCGTTAAAGTATATTTTTTAAACGTCTAAATGTATTCCCTCAAAGACAAAATGCATGGATCATGACAAACATATATATACCCTGTCTACTAAGAAATAATAAAAAAAACTTCTCTTTTAAAATTAGACAACAATAAACTCAACATATTCTAATTTTTGAAACAAGCTCAACTACTCTAAGTCCACTCGATTCAAACTTGGTACAAAAGCAATGTCTTTGTTCATCTTCCTCAACCCGCAAGAAGAAAAAAGAAGTTAGAGTTGCAGAAAAAGCAAAAGCAAACCAACTAAACAATAGTTATGCAATGCAGCTCAATAATAAATTTTCGGTATTATATGATGAGCAATCAGATTGAGGCAAGAGTAAGTAACTAGGGCAAACCTAGAATCAAAAGATGCTTCATTATATAAGGAGATAACTCACACTCGAGTTGCAATTAACAATGAAATGAACCAATAAAATTTTTATTTCAAACTTTTCTCTGTTTTTATCTTTGCTTTCATGGTATCAAAACCATATATTTAGCTATGGATGCTCAAGTTTATCCCACCTTAAACACTTCAAACTGTGTTACTGTGAAACTCACATAGAAAAATTACGTTATATGAAAGAGCCAGTTCGAATCATTTCTTACTGGTTAGGTACTTCTTGGGTTTGTGAATGGAGCCTTTGATGCACCATCAAAAACATTACAAGTTCCAGGACCAGTAGGATACATACCAGCACCAAATCCTAACTACATGAAATGGCAGAGAGGAGATCATGTGGTGAAGGCATAGCTGCTAGACTCCTTCTCAAAACACATCTTGAATGTCCTAGTTAAGTGTAGAACATCTTAAGAAGTATGGGTCACTCTATCAAGACATTTTTTAATCGAGTCTCTAGATTGTTTGAGTTCAAATAAAACTATAAACAACACAAAAAGGTGAACAAAGCATGACAAATTACCTTAAAAAGGTGAAAGCTCTATGTGATTAGTTGTCTTTCACTGGAAGCCCAGTTCCTAAAAATATGAAGATATTCGCAGCTCTACATGGTTTGGGAAGAGAGTATGAACCCATCACGACCACAATATAAATATCAATGGACGCGCAGCCTCACCTAACCTTTGAAGATTTCATACCCATATTAATCATTTACGATAACATGATCCAAGCTTATACAGCAGAAACAGTCTCCCCTCACTAGTGGCGGTCCCAAAATTTGTTTTTCCCAGGTTCAAAACATAAATGAAAAATATGTATATATATATATGTATATAAAGTCTTTAACATATAAAAAATATTACAAAAACACTCTACGGTCTTTCATCTCCTGAAACATTTTCACTATAGTGTCATTTTGAATGTTGACACTTTTTAAATTTTGGAAGTTATAATCAAAGATTTTCACACCGATTATTGAATTCATATTAATAGAATTAGTATAACATAATTTTAGAAGTTGATGAAATTACAAAAATTTAATAAAATAATCAAAATTACCTAGCTAGCAATGAAGTTGATTTGGAAGAAGAGAAAAGATGAAAAAATAAAAAAAAATTCTCATTAGGCTATACTTATATAATAAAAAGGAAAAGAGATTGTAAAAAAACCCGAATAGGAGAAGAAAAGGAAAACAAAACAAAAAAATTTTAGAGCAAGATTATTGCTAGAACCCAAATTAAGGGTTTTTAGATTAATTTATTAATTTATTAAGGATTAGAGAAAAATTAAGAAACTTCACTTGTTTTAAGGGATTAATGGTAGAACCAAGTGGTGGATCTTTAGAATAAAATAATATTATTTTGTAATTATAATTTTTAATTGAAAATATTTGAACACAAATTGTATGAAATATTTGAACATAAATTTTAGGGTTAATTTGTGGAATAACATTTTGTTTCAGTTTATTAGCTCAATCTACATTTCTTTGTATAATTAGATTGTTAGGTAATAAAATACAACTGATATCTCCACACAGCCCTTGTGTGCAGTCCACTCGCGCAAGTGTGCAGTCTGGNCTGCTTGTCTTTCTCTCTTGTTTCTTTTTGTTCTCCCCTTTCATTTGTTTTTAAAGATTAACATTTTTAATTCAAATAATCAAATTATAAAACCTTACTTAAAAACACACAAATGTTTTTATGAATTTAACATGACTAAAATTATTTGAAACGGATTTATATTTGTTAAATGGTGAATAGTAAATTTCTTTAATACAATATTAACCCAGGAATAGTCGGACTACTGAACATAATAGTCGGACTACTGGAAAAAATAGAAACCCAAAACCCCAAAATATAAACCTAAAACCCCAAAATATAAACCCTAAACCCCAAATATAAACCCATAACCCCAAATATATATTCTAAACAAAAAATATAAACTAAAAAACCCAAAATATAAACATAATAGTCGGACTACTGAAAAGATATTAACCCTAAACCCCAAATATAAACACAAAATATAAACCCAAAACCCCAAAATATAAACCCAAAACCCCAAAATATAAACCTAAAACCCAAAATATAAACCCAAAACCCCAAAATATAAACCTAAAATATAAACCTAAAACCCAAAATAAAAACCCTAAACCCGAAAATCAAAAGACAAAATATAAACCAAATCTAAATCCTAAACCCCAAAATCTAAACCCTAAACCCAAACATCTAAATCCTAAACCCAAAATATAAACCCTAAACCCAAACATCTAAACTCTAAACCCAAACATATAAACCCTAAACCTAAATATATAAATCTTAAACCCAAAATATAGATCCAAATCCAAAATATAAACTCTAAACTCAAGAAATAAATTACAGTAATCCGTATACCAGAAGATTGTTCGTATATTCTGGAAAGGGGAATGAAAAAAAACAAGCAAGTGAAAGAGAGTGAGAGTAAGAGAGAGTGAAGAGAGAGAGAAGGGGTAAAATTGAATTAATGAAAAGCTGTATAGTAAACATAGGGAGTAGATGTCATTTTATTAATTATAGGATATGTTATTGTTATCTAGTGAAATTACCCAAAATTTTATGAAACTAACTAGTTAATGCATTGATATTTGAACATAAAACCAAAAATTGACATATAACCTAAAATTTTGGGTATTTTTTTGGTATTTCGGGTCTGAAATACCCGAAACCGACATAGAACCGAATATTATAAAAGTATCGATTGAGTATTCAAATTTAGGATATGAAGAATCGGAACCGAACCGAAAACCCGAAAGCCGAGCCCTACACAAAATCATGAATAAAAAAAGTGGAACCGAACCGACTCGGAACCGACAAGAACCGAACTGAATATTAGAAAAGTGTCAATTGGGTATTCGAATTTAGGATCTGAAGAACCGGAACTAAACCGAATACCCAAAAACCAAGTCCTAGAAAAAATTATGGAAAAAAAACAACTCAACAAAAAAAACCAAATCTACAACAACAAAAAAAACATGACCAATAACAAGACGCCGCGTGGCGGTTCTGATACTTGTTCAAAGTATCTCAACCAAGATGCAGATCTGAACCTGCAAGCTTTTTAAAATAATAATATGGGCCCAAGATCCCCCAAAACCCATTTTGGGTACCCCAATAATCTTGCTCTTAGGAAAGAAAATTATAAGTAATAGGTTCGTAATTATGATAGATGGAAAGAAGAATAATAATAATATTATTGATTAGATAATAATGTGTGGGTTTGGGTGGTTCATAACGTAAGTTACTAAAGGAAGAAAAAAACGAATTTGTATTTAAATGAAAAATAAGGAAAAGAGGTGGTTCACCTGACCTCCCTAATCAAAACGTGTGTCTGCCATTGCCCTCACCCAACCTTCAGTGTTATCAGAACTAACAACACCCAACAATGCTATGGAGCCAGAGGCAGAGGTTATGGTAGACAAGGAAGAGGTATATGCTTCTATACTAGAGGAAGAGGATTTCCACAACAAATATCACCCTCATCATTTTCCTCAACAAGCTCTGTAAGTTCTTATGGAGAAGACCCAAGACCACAATGTCAGATATGTAGAAAATCAAGTCATCAAGCACTAAAATGCTGGCACAAATTTGACTATGCTTTCAACATGAAGAAATTCCATATGCCTTAGTTGTTCTTCGTATAACAAATATCTCTTAACACTCATACACATAATGGTACCCTGATACAGGTGCATCTGCATACATTACCAACTTCAAGCACAACTTACAACACTCCCAACCCTAGCATGGAACATATGCAGTTATGGTAGGTAATGGTTAGTTTTTACCCATAAGTCACACATGACACACAATTTTACCCTCTTCTTCAGGTAAACTAAAACTTAATGATGTTCTAGTATGTCCAAACATTGCTAAATCATTACTTTCTGTGTCTAAGATTACCGAAGATTACCCTTGTTTCTTTGAATTTGACTGTGACAATGTGTTTATTAAAAAAACAAGCTAACGCATAAAGTACTCAGTCTGGGAAGAAGTCTTGAGGGTCTTTATATGTTAAAAGATGTATATGTCCAAGCTCTTTTCTCTTATAGACAAAATCTAACATGCGAGAATGTCTGGCTCAGAAGATGTGAGCACCCTAATACCAATTTTACAATAACTTTAAGCAAATAAGCTAATCTCATTCAGCAAAGGAAGTAACACCATGTGTGAAGCATACAAATTGGGCAAAAGCAGTAGATTACTTTTTAATAAATCAACTTTTTTTAGTTTCTAGTTCCTTAGGGAGAGAATTCATTGTGATATTTGGGGGCTATTTCCTACTTTATTTGTTCAAGGCTTTAAATATTATGTAGTGTTCATAGACCATTGGTCAAGATATTGTTGGTTTTATCCTTTGAAATCAAAGTATGACTTTTAAGCATATTCTGCATGTTTCAATCGTTAGTAGAAAATCAGCTAAAGACTAAGATCCAAATTTTTCAGTGCTATGGGGGTGGTGAATTCATGAGCACTAAGTTTTTGTCATAACTAGCAAATAATGGAATTTAACAACACATCTTCTGCCCACACACACCCAATGAAACAGTTTAACATAAAGGAAAGATAGAAATTTGACATAACTAGGGCCGTCTATGTTATTAACAGTAAGCTTCCACACAAGTATTGGGTAGAATCATTTTTTACTGCTAATTTCTTGGTTAATTTGCTACCTTCTACTCTTGTATATGATAATATGAGTTCATTTCAAAATTATTTGGAAGAGTACCATATAACTCAACATTTAAAGTCTTTGTTTGTGCTTGCTATCCTACACTAAGGGACTATGTCTCACACAAGTTTTATCCAAGGTCATTACCTTGTGTGTTCTTGGGCTACAATGACAGATACAAAGGCTACAAATTCCTGCATCCACATTACCTTGTGTTATTTGATGAGAAGTCATTTCTTTTTGCTGACAGGTTTCAATCTTTGCTTCCTGCTCAAAATACAAAGCTGCTTAATGCATGGAAAAATAGCTTCCAAACTCCACAAAATCACCATATAGATGATAATCAACCTCTAAATGCTATATAGAAACCGTTGTATTTCTCTTCACACCAACTGATTCTAGCAACTCTAGTCCTTTTACACCTCATGCCTCACCATATGTGGCACCTTTTACTTTTGATTAGATTGCTTTTGATGTTGGAGAGTGTCACGTGCATACAGTAGGCCTTGACCCTGATCCTATTGGGAACATCATTCCTCCTTTCATCAATGACAGTCTCTTTAGAGTCTACATCTCAGAAAACTCAGTCACCTCAGATTGCATAATCATCCCAACATTAAATGATCACAAGGTTGAAAGCTAGAATCATGAAACCCAACCCTAAGTATGTCTTATTGACTCAAATGACATCTCCTATCGAACCCAAAATTGTCATAACAACTCTTAAACATCTAGGTTGGACAACTGCCATGAAAGAAGAATTGTCTAATTGCGAAGATACCAACATTTAGTCCTTAGTTCCCTATGATCCATTTATGCATGTTCTAGATTGGAAATGGGTTTTTAGGACAAAACTGAAAGCAGATGGCAGCCTATAAAAACTAAAAGCTAGGTTAGTTGCTAAGAGATTTCACCAAGAGGAAAAAATAAACTACTTAGAAACATATAATCCAAGGACAATCACTGTAAGACTTGTCCTTACACTACCACTATTATGGAATAGGATATCAAACATTTGGATGTTAAAAAGGTCTTTTTGCATGGAAATTTAGCAGAAATTGTATATATGAAGCAACCAATTATGTTCATTGAGAAAAATAAACCACATCATGTATGCAAGCTACATAAGTCTCTGTATGGCCTAAAACAATCCTCATAGCCTGGTTTGACAGGTTCAATGCTTATATTTTGGAATTTGTGTTTGTTTGCAGCAAGAGATACCCTTCTCTGTTTATCTATATAAAAGATGCATCAATAGAGTTGCATGAAAATTGCAGTACCTGATACTGACAAGGCCAGATATTCAATTCTCAGAAAATTTTGTGTGCCAAAGGATACATTCTCTTACACTATCAAACTTCAAACTACTGAAGTGTATCCTAAGATATCTAAAAGGCACATACAAAATGGGTATAAATTTCAACAAAGATATAGATTTTACACTGCGTGCCTACAATGATTTAGACTAGGGAGGTTGCAAGCTTACATGAAGATCAATAGGTGGACTCTGTACCTTTTTGGGCAGTAATATAATCTTCTGGTCTTCACATAAGCACTCACTAGTTTCCAAAATCTCCAATGAAGCTGAATATAGAATACTTTCAAAAACAACATCAGAAATCACTTGGCTAAATTTTATAATAAAGGAACTGGGAATTCCGCAACATAAAATACCTGAGCTATATTGTGACAACCAATCTTCACTATACCTCACAACAAACCCGACTTTTCACTTTAGAAGCAAACATTTTGACATCGATTTTCACTATGTCCATGAAAGATTAAATCTAGGATCTCTGATTGTTCATCACATCTCAAATCAATTCCAGTTGGCTGATATCTTTACCAATTCATTAGCTCATGCACCATTCTCTTCACTGCGGTTCAAACTAGGTGTGGATAATCCTCCAGATTCTCTCACTCCAAGTTTGGGGGGGTGTAAGAACATTAAGGGAGACTCCAGTTGAAAGAGAACTTCTCTTTTAAAATTATGAAATAATTAACTCAAGCCCACTACAACTTCTGAAACAAGATCAATTGCTCCAAGCCCACTCAATTCAAACCAGGTGCAAAGACAGCGCCTTTACTCATATTTCTCAACTTGCAAGAAGACAAAAGAAGTTAGAGTTGCGGGAAAAGCAAAAGCAAATCAACAAAACAACAGCTGTGCAATTCAGCTCAACAACAGGTTTTCGGCATTATGTGATGAGCAATCCTATTGAGATAAGTGTAATTAGGAAAAACCTAGAATCAAAAACTGCTCTATAATATAAGGAGATAGCTCACACTCGAGTTGTAATTAACAATGAAATGAATCAGTAAAATCTTTCTTTCAAACCTTTCTCTGTTTCATCTTTACTTTCATCTATGAATATAGTTATGCTTACAAACATGGTTATAACTTATAAGTGTTTATGAGTTGAACCGAGTCTGAAAAAAATATAAAATTCCTTTGTTTTAATTTTAAGACTGTGATTTTTAAGGCAATTACCCGTGAGAGTAATGGGATTGTTAAAAGAAAATTTCACAAAGTCTATAAGAAACTAAGTTCTGTAAGAAATGAATTTGGTGCAAAAAAAAAAAAAAAAAAACTTATACGTGTTATAATATTAGAGTAATTTTGATAATAATGTAGTCTCCCAACGTTTCATCGAATCTATGCATCCTCAGCTGATATGATATAGTCATTAGTTTTCTTTATTGACGAGAAGAAAGATAGTTGAAATAATTATAGAAGATTCGCATTATGAAGACAATAGAAAAAGAAAAGGCTTGTGGCTCCACTTCCTTTCGGTATGGTCATGAGTCATGAACGTCATATCACTATTATCATACTAACTTTTCCCCATATGCATAGACCCAAAATATCAATTGCTTTTTCTCCTCCATTTATCTCTCAAAAAAGTTTGTAATTTATCCTCCATTTATTACAATGATAGCCTTTTGCTTTTACCGAAATTTCCGGAGTAATCTTAACCCGTTCACTCGTCAAATATAGATATGTATGAATGCGATCTATATATAAGGAGTTTGATTTAGCCGTATATATCAATGGACATATATATAATTAAATGAGATGTTAATGCACCATGTGATGTAATAATGTGGTGCTTCGTATGTATGTATTCACGTGTTTGTAACTTTGCGAGTTTGAAGTTATGTTAATCAATGGCATTGTCATTTGGTTTCTCCTTAGCCTCAACGTATAGTCACTGTTTCCTTATGCAAAGACAATTTATTTTTATAGTTAGCTTATGGAGTTTTGTCCATATGCTATTGAGTTTCGTTTTTTTTTCTTTTGTTCTTTAACTACAGTCAAGCATAAATCATAAATGCATATTACGAAAATGTGTTCATAATATATGGACAAAGACCAATCACTCGAATATGTCTGACCAATTGAGAAACTCGGATTAATGGTCCAAAAATAATTGGTCCGATTTTATGGCACGATTTTTTTATATACAACAATTATCACATAGACACAATTTTTATTTATATGAATTAAAGTATTTTCTATTTATGGACTGGCCTCTATTCTCTCAAAAATAATAACATTAAATTTCTTTTATTTCTTCCAAGAATTTGAATTCGACAATGGTACGTCCATTTACAATTTTACAGTATTTTTTAAATGCAAGTCCACATTTTTTTACTTACCAATGACCGGTCATAAGATTTTAAAATATTGTAAAGGCCGCAATCTATAATAAAAAATAGGTTAAAATTTTATAATTTTTCAAAAATGGACCGTTTTTTAACTAAAAATTTAAAATGAAAAATGGGCCGCAAACCCATGTTTGCTATGCTTGAGTTCAAAACCGGCTTGATTGGTAGGTCCACGTATATTTCTTTTGACTCCTATCAACCTACTCTAATGTTTAATTATTCAAAAGAAAAAGTTTAAATGCGTAATTAATATCTCCAGTAGTACTATTATTCAATCGGAAATTATCACAAAGGAAGTGAGAGAAAGAGGAGCTTCCACTTACACTCTGATGGATGAGCAAAGCAAGAGAGAGAGAGAAACTAGGAAAGTTTAGATTTTTAACGAGACCCACTTCCAAACTTGTCCCCACGAACTACATTATCGTTCTCTTCTTTTAAACTTCTTCTCCTTCGGTTCCTTTTCTTTTCCCATTATACTGAGATATCTTTATAGCTTAGGCCTTAGTGTGTGTGTGTAATTTTTCTGGGCAACTGCGACAATGAGAGCTGTGAATTTGAGCCTGGTGAAGTCACATAGAGGTTTCTTCTTAGTGTGTTTATTGTTTTGTGGGATGCTCTCGCTATCCTACGCAGCTAGGTATGGCTCTTCAAGGCAAAAGTTTGAGGTCAAGAAACATCTGAAGAGGCTGAACAAACCTCCTGTTAAGAGCATTCAGGTTAAAAATCTCTGATAAATCAGTACTCTTTTAAGTATATAACACTCAAAAGTTTAGTGTGAAGTTTACTTTGTTTAATGGAAGTTTCTTGAACTGTTTTCTTGTTTTGTGGTTGAACAGAGTCCAGATGGAGATATAATAGACTGCGTTCCTATGTCAAAGCAGCCAGCTTTTGACCATCCTTTCCTCAAAGACCACAAGATTCAGGTCAACCAAATTAAAAAAAGAATCTCTTTAGATAACTTTTCCTTGAGATGTTTTTGTTCTAGTACTCATGTTTTAGAAACTGTGTGTCTTCAGATGAAGCCTACTTACCACCCTGAAGGGCTCTTTGATGACAATAAAGTATCTGCAAAACTAAAGAAGAAAGAAACTCATATTCCTCAGCCGTGGCACAGGTATGGCAAATGTTCTAAAGGAACCATTCCTATTAGGAGAACAAAAGAAGATGATGTGTTGAGAGCAAGTTCTGTTAAAAGATATGGTAAGAAGAAACATAGAAGCGTTCCAATTCCTAAATCTGCGGAACCTGACCTCATCAACCAAAATGGTCATCAGGTGAGGCAAAAATCATTAGTGTTTGTGTGTCTTAAGACATTTAGTTCATATGTTTAGGTTTCTTGAAATTTTTGAATGAGATTTAGCACGCCATAGCTTATGTGGAAGGAGATAAGTACTATGGAGCTAAGGCGACTTTAAATGTGTGGGAGCCAAAGATACAACACACAAATGAATTCAGCTTGTCACAGATATGGCTATTGGGTGGTTCTTTTGGACAAGATCTTAACAGCATTGAAGCTGGTTGGCAAGTAAGTCATTTAGAGATGCAAAGATGACTTGTCTACAATTTGTTAGTGTTTTGATTTGTGATTGTTCCTGCAGGTGAGTCCGGATCTGTATGGAGACAATAACACAAGACTCTTCACTTACTGGACTGTAAGTTTCAAAACTCCTGATTGAGTTGAATACTTGTAGTGTGTAAGTGTGACTGTTTTCAATGATACTATGATGTTTAATACTTGCAGAGTGATGCTTATCAAGCTACTGGTTGCTACAATCTTCTTTGCTCTGGTTTTATTCAAGTCAACAGTGATATAGCAATGGGAGCAAGCATCTCACCAGTCTCTGGTTATCGTAATTCACAATATGATATTAGTATTCTAATCTGGAAGGTACTAATTACCAAAGCTAAGATCTTTTGTTACCATAGGGTGGACATTCGATTTATTTGGTTCGGTTTGTTCGGTTTTCAGTTTAATCAATTAGTAGATTTTTTGTTCAAAATTAACTAAACATAATTCCAGTTCAGTTCGATTTTTGTTATTAGTACTCTTTTTGAATTAAACTGAAATCTTAAATATATTTCAATTCAGTTGATATTTTTTTTGTAAACTTTTGGTTTATGCAGTTACTTTTTTGGTTAAATTTAGCAAATTCGGTATGATTCGGTTAATGTAGTATAAAATAAAATTATTCGGGTTGTTATCGCTGAATCAAAAATTGAACTAAATTTTAAATTCTACCCATCTGTTTACTTTCAATAAAGTAAACCGAGCCGAATAAACCGAACATCGATTCGATTTATTCCATTTAGTTAAAATGCCCACACCTAGAAAAAGCTAAACTCTTGAGGCTGAGTGTGTGTATTATGTGTAACTTATCACAGGATCCAAAGGAGGGACACTGGTGGATGCAATTTGGGAATGGATATGTTATAGGATATTGGCCATCATTTCTGTTCTCATATCTTATAGAGAGTGCATCGATGATTGAATGGGGAGGCGAAGTTGTGAACTCGCAATCAGATGGGCATCACACTTGGACACAGATGGGAAGTGGTCACTTTCCAGAAGAAGGTTTTAGCAAAGCAAGTTACTTTAGGAACATACAAGTCGTTGATGAATCCAATAACCTTAAAACACCAAAAAGACTAGGGACATTCACTGAGAAATCTAATTGTTATGATGTTCAAACCGGAAGCAATGATGATTGGGGACGTTATTTCTACTATGGAGGTCCTGGTAAAAACAAGAACTGCCCATAACCTCAAGCATGTGTAGTGTTATTCAGCTTTTCTCTCTTTTAAGTCTTGTGAATTTTCTTCTTCTTGAGTAGTATTAGGCTGTAGTAAAAAATGTATCAATTAGTTAAGAAGTTTGTCTGATATGTAAGTTTGTAACTTTATAAGATGTTTGTAGTACTCTCCATGTAAGTAGATTGTGGGGGACAAGTAGGTGTGGTTTAAGTTTTCTTAAAAGCTCAAAGACACTTTGGCAGTTAAATTTTGTATAATTATACATTGTCTCTCTTTTCTAATTCTTGCTTTGAACATTCATTCCTTCACCAGAAAACTTTGTTGTTGAATAGATTTGTATTTGCTTGGTGGAATGCTCTTGGTCTCAAAATTGATAGACGAAAGTGTTACAGAGAATTGAGTTTTCGCTTAGTTAAACACCCAGTTGATTTTTTATATTGTAAAGCTTTTGTTATAGCACGTACATCCTCAGGACCGTAAAACTGGATTAAGTTAAAACTGAGTTTAAAACGTTTAATAATCTTAAACAAACGGAGTCGAGTCAAAACTTTTTTCTTAATTCAAAAATTACCCGTAGTAAGACGGTTTACCGCAATTTCAGAATCCCAGGATACAACCGCCACACGTCTTTATTAAGTTATACTCTTAATAATTCCTATCGACCTTAGTATTCAAGAATACTTCCGAGACTTTGGAATGGAGTATTTATTGGAACTTTTTGACGTTTTTTGTAAGTATTTATTTTTTCTCTTTATTAAATATCGAAAATCAATTGTTGTCTAATTTAATTGAGAATGTGATGAAGAAATTGAATGAGGAGGGTGGTATTTATAACGGAAGAACATGTGGGTTTAGTGAATGGATGCACCCGTTCGAACGAACGCAATGGTTCGTAAGGCACCAGTTCGCACAAGCGTCTAAATTCAAAGAATCTGATTTATATGCGAGTTGGGCGGAGAGAGATTTTATTGGGCTAACAATTTTCGGTTGGACCGAAAGTTAATTTGGACCGAAATTAATTTGGAGCAAACTTAATTTGGACCAAAATTAAACTTGGGCCAGAAATATTATGGGCCGAAATTGGACCTAAATGGGCCGAGATTTTAATAAAAAATTTCTCGCAAAAGAACTTATTTAATGGTCATTCGGTCTAATCGACCCTACGACCCGAGACTCGCGTCGTGTCGTGCTGAGCCAAGCGAGCAGCGGCGGCGCGTACGCATGTGGTCCTTCTCCCTCACTTGCAACATGCATGGTGTCCCTTGCTACTCACTTGTACGCATTACATGAGTGAGCTATATATATACCACTTGAAAATATTTTTTCCAAACAATGCGGGTTTTGTTGACTTTTTGTGTGTTCAATTTACACACTTTGACCTCACATTTCTAATTCAATTTAACTTCAATTTTGGCATCTAAGCATCCAAAGTTTTAGTCCAAACTACAAGCTTCCCAATGCAATAAAGATCCGATAATTTGGGGCAATGACCTTGCCGGAAAACTCGCCGGAAAAATGATGAAAATCACTGTCAATTAATTGAGTTCCAACACATACCAACATTCTCATATATTCTAGAGTCGTGTCAGCTCTTTTGGCATTTTATTTGTTCAAATCCATCACAAGTTTGTAATATCTATTATTTCTCATAAATTGGTAATAAATTTAGTCGGTCGTAAATTTTCTTCGCAAAACATAGCCAAACTTTGAATAACTTAGTATAATTTGCGTAATGCATTTATAACTTGTCAATAAATTTATTATGGCAGAGAACTGAATTAAGAGAACGTTAGTACTACTCACTTGCAACATGTATGATGTCCCTTGCTACTCACTTGTAAGCATTACATGAGTGGGCTATATATATACCACTCGAAAATATTTTTCCAAGCAATGTGGGACTTTGGTCATTTGTTAACTTTTTGTGTGTTCAACTTACAAACTTTGACCTCACATTTTTCATTAAATTTAACTTCAATTTTGGCATCTAAGCATTCAAAGATGTAGTCCAAAATACAAGCATTCAAATGCAAAAAGATCCGGTAATATCAGACAATGACCTTTTTCGGAAAACTCGCCGAAAAAAATGATGAAAATCACTGTCAATTAATTGAGTTCCAACACATACCACCATTCTCATATATTCTAGAGTCTTGTCAGCTCTTCTAGCATTTTATTTGTTCAAATCCATCACAAGTTTGTGATAACTATTATCTCTCATAACTCGGTAATAAATTTAGCCGGTCGTAAATTTTCTTCCCAAAACATAGTCAAACTTTGAATAGCTTAGTAAAATTTACGTAATACATTTATAACTTGTCAATACATTTATTATGGTAGAGAACTGAATTAAAAGAACGTTAGTACAACTCACTTTCAACATGCATGGTATCTCTTGCTACCCATTTGTAAGCATTACATGAGTGGGCTATATATATACCACTCGAAAATATTTTTTCCAAGCAATGTGGGACTTTAGTCATTTGTTGACTTTTTGTGTGTTCAACTTACAAACTTTGACCGCACATTTTTCATTAAATTTAGCTTCAATTTTGGCATCTAAACATTCAAAGTTGTAGTCCAAACTACAAGCTTTCCAATGCAAAAAAGATCCGGTAATATCAGACAATGACCTTGCCGGAAAACTCGCCGAAAAATGACGAAAATCACTGTCAATTAATTGAGTTTCAACACATACCACCATTCTCATATATTCTAGAGTCTTGTCAGCTCTTTTAGCATTTTATTTGTTCAAATTCATCACAAGTTTGTGATAACTATTATTTCTCATAACTTGGTAATAAATTTAGTCGGTCGTAAATTTTCTTCCCAAAACATAGTCAAATTTTGAATAACTAAGTAAAATTTGCGTAATACATTTATAACTTGTCAATACATTTATTATGGCAAAGAACTGAATTAAGAGAACGTTAGTACTACTCACTTACAACATGTATGGTGTCCCTTGCTACTCACTTGTAAGCATTACATGAGTGGACTATATATATATACCACTTGAAAATATTTTTTCCAAGCAATGTGGGACTTTGGTCATTTGTTTTCTTTTTGTGTGTTCAACTTACAAACTTTGACATCACATTTCTCATTAAGTTTAACTTCAATTTTGGCATCTAAGCATTCAAAGTTGTAGTCCAAACTACAAGCTTTCCAATGCAAAAAAGATCCGATAATATCAAACAATGACCTTGCGAGAAAACTCGCCGAAAAAATGAAGAAAATCACTTTCAATTAATTGAGTTCTAACACATAGCACCATTCTCATATATTCTAGAGTCTTGTCAGTTCTTTCAGCATTTTATTTGTTCAAATCCATCACAAGTTTGTGATAACTATTATTTCTCATAACATGGTAATAAATTTAGTCGGTCGTAAAGTTTCTTTCCAAAACATAGTCAAACTTAGAATAACTTGGTAAAATTTACGTAATATAACTTGTCAATACATTTATTATGGCAAAGAACTGAATTAAGAGAACGTTTGTACTACTTATTTGCAACATGCATAGTGTCCCTTGCTACTCACTTGTACGCCTTACATGAATGGGCTATATATATACCTCTCAAAAATATTTTTTCCAAGCAATGTGAGACTTTGGTCATTTGTTGACATTTTGTGTGTTCAACTTATAAACTTTAACCTCACATTTCTCATTCAATTTAACTTCAATTTTGGCATCTAAGCATTCAAAGTTGTAGTCCAAACTACAAGCTTTCCAATGAAAAAAAGATCTGGTAATTTCGGACAATGACCTTGCCGAAAAACTTGCAGGAAAAATGATGAAAATCACTATCAATTAATTGAGTTCCAACACATACCACCATTCTCATATATTCTAAAGTCTTGTCAGCTCTTTTAGCATTTTATTTGTTCAAATCCATCACAAGTTTTTGATAACGATTATTTCTCATAACTTGGTAATAAATTTAGTCGGTCGTAAATTTTCTTCCCAAAACATAGTCAAACTTTGAATAACTTAGTAAATTTTACGTAATACATTTATAACTTGTCAATACATATATTATGGCAGAGAACTGAATTACGAGAACGTTAGTACTACTCACTTGCAACATGCAGGGTGTCCCTTGCTACTCACTTGTAAGCATTACATGAGTGGATTATATATATACCACTCGAAAATATTTTTTCCAAGCAATGTGCGACTTTGGTCATTTGTTGGCTTTTGTGTGTTCAACTTACAAACTTTGACCTCACATTTCTCATTAAATTTAACTTCAATTTTGGCATCTAAGCATTGAAAGTTTTAGTCCAAACAACAAGCTTTCCAATGCAAAAAAGATCCGGTAATATCAAACAATGACCTTGCGAGAAAACTCGCTGAAAAATGATGAAAATCATTGTCAATTAATTGAGTTCCAACACATAGCACCATTCTCATATATTCTTGAGTCTTGCCAGCTCTTTTAGCATTTTATTTGTTCAAATCCATCACAAGTTTGTGATAACTATTATTTCTCATAACATGGTAATAAATTTAGTCGGTCGTATATTTTCTTCCCAAAACATAGTCAAACTTAGAATAACTTGGTAAAATTTACGTAATATAACTTGTCAATACATTTATTATGGCAGAGAACTGAATTAAGAAAACGTTTGTACTACTTACTTGCAACATGCATGGTGTCCCTTGCTACTCACTTGTAAGCCTTACATGAGTGGGATATATATATACCACTCAAAAATATTTTTTCCAAGCAATGTGGGACTTTGGTCATTTGTTGACTTTTTGTGTGTTCAACTTACAAACTTTGACCTCACATTTCTCATTCAAGTTAATTTAAATTTTGGCATCTAAGCATTCAAAATTTTAGTCTAAACTACAGGCTTTCCAATGCAAAAAATATTCGGTTATTTCGGACAATGACCTTGTAGGAAAACTCGCCAAAAAAATGATGAAAATCACTATCAATTAATGGAGTTCCAACACATACCAACATTATCATATATTCTAGAGTCTTGTTAGCTATTTTGGCATTTTATTTGTTCAAATCCATCACAAGTTTGTGATATCTATTATTTCTCATAACTTGGTAATAAATTTAGTCGGTCGTAAATTTTCTTCGCAAGACATAGCCAAACTTTGAATAACTTATTATAATTTGCGTAATACATTTATAACTTGTCAATAAATTTATTATGGCAGAGAACTGAATTAAGAGAACGTTAGTACTACTCACTTGCAACATGTATGATGTCCCTTGCTACTCACTTGTAAGCATTACATGAGTGGGCTATATATATACCACTCGAAAATATTTTTTCCAAGCAATGTGGGACTTTGGTCATTTGTTGACTTTTTGTTTGTTCAACTTACAAACTTTGACTTCATATTTCTAATTCAATTTATCTTCAATTATGGCATCTAAGCATTCAAATTTGTAGTCCAAACTACAAGCTTTCCAATGAAAAAAAATCTGGTAATTTCGGACAATGATCTTGCCGGAAAACTCGCCGGAAAAATGATGAAAATAACTATCAATTAATTGAGTTCCAACACATACCACCATTATCATATATTCTAGAGTCTTGTCAGCTCTTTTAGCATTTTATTTGTTCAAATCCATCACAAGTTTGTGATAACGATTAGTTCTCTTAACTTGGTAATAAATTAAGTCGGTCGTAAATTTTCTTCCCAAAACATAGTCAAACTTTGAATAACTTAGTAAAATTTACGTAATACATTTATAACTTGTCAATACATTTATTATGGCAGAGAACTGAATTAAGAGAACGTTAGTACTACTCACTTGCAACATGTATGGTGTCCCTTGCTACTCACTTGTAAGCATTACATGAGTGGGCTATATATATACCACTCGAAAATATTTTTTCCAAGCAATGTGGGACTTTGGTCATTTGTTGACTTTTTGTTTGTTCAACTTACAAACTTTGACTTCATATTTCTAATTCAATTTATCTTCAATTATGGCATCTAAGCATTCAAATTTGTAGTCCAAACTACAAGCTTTCCAATGAAAAAAAATCTGGTAATTTCGGACAATGATCTTGCCGGAAAACTCGCCGGAAAAATGATGAAAATAACTATCAATTAATTGAGTTGCAACACATACCACCATTATCATATATTCTAGAGTCTTGTCAGCTCTTTTAGCATTTTATTTGTTCAAATCCATCACAAGTTTGTGATAACGATTAGTTCTCTTAACTTGGTAATAAATTANACTTGGTAATAAATTTAGTCGGTCGTAAATTTTCTTCCCAAAACATAGTTAAACTTTGAATAACTTAGTAAAATTTACGTAATACATTTATAACTTGTCAATACATTTATTATAGAAAAGAACTGAATTAAGAGAACGTTAGTACTACTCACATTCAACATGCATGGTGTCCCTTGCTACTCACTTGTAAGCATTACATGAGTGGGCTATATATATACCACTCAAAAATATTTTTTCCAAGCAATGTGGGACTTTGGTTATATGTTGACTTTTTGTGTGTTCAATTTACAAACTTTGACCTCACATTTCTCATTCAATTTAACTTAAATTTTGGCATTTAAGCATTCAAAGTTGTAGTCCAGACTATAAGCTTTCCAATGAAAAAAAGATCCAGTAATTTCGGACAATGACCTTGCCGG
>OVBE01000577.1:0-47705 GCA_900406425.1 Iberis pinnata | reverse complement strand
AGATCCTTCTTTCCACCAAAGAGGCCGAGGGTTCCTTGTTCCTTTTGAATTTGTGAGTACACATCTTCTAGGCAAGGTAGCTTATCCGACCTTAGGATATGCTTAATCAAGTCTTTGTATCCATTGTTGAGATTCAAAAGCAACCCAAACACCTTGTCTTGTTCCCTTCTTTCATTTAAGATTGAAGCATCAAGAGAGAAAGGTCTTAACATTTCAAGTTCGGCCCAAAGTGCTCGAAACTTGCCAAAGTATGTATTGAACTCCATGTCTTCTTGCTTAAGCTCATTAATGGCCTTTTTAACTTCAAAGACTCGGCTAAGGTTGGATACATTACCAAATACTTTTTGTAATGTGTCCCACATCTCTTTAGCTATTTCACAATAAGAATATGCTTCTAAGAGATTAGGTTCAAGAGAGCTTTGAAGCATACCAAGAACCATCAAGTCGTCTTGAAGCCATTTTTCTTCTATTTCCGTGGTGTCGGCTTCTTTCATCCACCTCTTCTTCTACTTCTTCACCTTTTTTGATAGTGAGAATCTTCTTCTTCTTTTTGAGAATGGTTGGAGATGACTTTAGGACATGAGTCCAAAGCCCTTTTCCTCCTAAGTATGTTTTGATGGTTCTTGACCATAATAGGTAGTTAATACCTTTGAGAATCACCGGAGCATAATGGTTTTTGAGATTATCCATGGAGAATTAAGAGAATAGCTTGCGGAAGTAAAATGTGTTTAAGAAAATTAGTAACCGAGAGAATGAGAGAATGAGAATGTTATGAGGAGAATAAAGAGAATATGAGAGAATAGTGGTTTAGAATCTTGAATTCTCTGATACCATGTTAGAATTTGTAGATTAAAGGCACCATTGTTGCGAGAATATGAAGAACACTTTGTTGGAAAGAGAGAGAGACAAAGAGAATAAGGATGAGAAGTTTTCTCATTAAGAGTGTTACAATGATGATGTATCTAAAGAAAAACAAAGGTCTCGACACAATTACAAAAGCGAAAGCATTTGAACATCTCGGTAAAAGTAGGCTGGCCATTTTTGAGCTTAATGGCCAGCTTGGCTCGGCAGTCGAGGCACGCAGCCACCTTAGCGTAACCCGTGACTTCCAACGGCTCCTTCCTCGACCAAATCTTCTTCTCTTTAAGTCAAACTCTTCTAGAAGCATTCTTAAGATATTTATTTTGTGTTGCAATTGGTTTAATTCCAATTGCCCACATAAATCCAATTTTGGCCCGGTTAGACATTTATGCGCATTCTCAGTTATCCCGAACCATGCGCATAGGCCTAAGACTTGTTCCTCACTCAAATGCTTCACCTAGCTTGGCTGTTACGTTAGCCTTGGTTCCATTTACATATTGCATCTTCTCTTGCTCACTTAGCCCCACTTTTGTCCGAGACTTATCAAGACAACTTCAACCTTGATCCTTTCCATCTTAATCCTTGTGTCTTTCCTTAGCTTTCTCAATACATATGAACTATCATGCATTAACAAAAGCTAACCAAGTAAAAAGCAAGTTAGCAAATAATAGAGAGAAGATGATAGCAATCAAAGAAAAACAGTTCCTAAGGATGGGGGTAATTGATCAGTGATCCTCCTTGAGCAACCTAGATGCTTAGCTTACCTCAAGAAAGAGCTAATCCCTAGACAATAGATTTAGAAACAATCAAATTCAATCTCTTGATAAATGATCTCAAACTAAGCAATTCGAGACCTCACTCTCTTTAACGGAACACTACCTAACAAACATGAAGAAGCAATCTATTTAAGTCAATAAACACCCTAAACAACCAATCTCTTGGGTTAGGAATGTGAATCTATGAAATCATTTGGTTCAGGCATTTCATCAAACACCTTTTGGGTGAGGAAATGCCTACGATCAGATTTCAATTGATCATAGAGAAATAGAAACAAAAGGAATTTATGAATGATCAAGTTTAAGCATCTTGGAGATTCAAGAAATCGAGCACCAATCTACCCCATCCTCAGAAACCCAGAAAACTACTCACTACTTATGATGATCACGAAATCACAAAACCCAGAAAACAAAATAACTAAGCAAATCATCAAGATCAAGGATCAAACTCTTAAGAACAGAAACCCAGAAACTAATGATCAAACCCGGAAGATGAAATGAAGAACATGAATGAAATATCAACATGCACCAAATATTCATGCATTAAACTAAAACAAGCATAAATAATAAAAATCATAAACAGAAACATGATCTATTGAAAGAAATTGGTTTGATCATCCATGAACATTCAAAAGCATAAACAAAGAGAAAAACCTAAAAGAAGAGCATAAAAAAAAGGATAAGTTCAAATTGAGGTGTGCTTAGTCCTTATATAATGGCTTAGGAAAAACCCTAAACCACTAAAAGACTAATGATTAAAATTTGCATGGTTCAGCTCGAGCTATGATCCAGTTGTGCTCGAGCTGTGCTGGTCGAGTTGGTCATGGCACTTGGCTTGGTCTTAGATTGAGTGCAGATCGATTTTTGCTTGGCCTTGGGACTTGATCACGGCTCGATCACGTCTTGGTCTTAGATCGAGTTGTGCTTGGCCTTGGGACTTGGTGACGGCTTGGTCACGGCGTGATCATGACTCGATGAAGATTTGGAAAGGGATCGATGAAGACTTGGCCACGGGCTTTGCCTTGGCTCGATTGGTGATCGAGCTTTGATCAAGTGCTACTTGTCTCAGCTTGGCTGCCACTCGGTTACTGATCAAGCTCTGATTGAGTGCTACTTGTCTCAGCTGGATCACAGCTTGGTCTTGTTGGTCGAGTTGGCTTGGTCAAGCTTGGTCATGGCACTTACTTCTCCTTCTTCAACTTTTCCATGGTGTCCCGAAAATTCCCTAAATACCTGAAATATCTCTGAAATGCAACATGTATGCAATGCTAATGCGAAATGTCCTAAACATGAAAAGTTACTAAGTAACTCTACTAATGCAACCTATTGAAAACATAAAAAATCTAAAAATGATGATAAATGCATTCCTAAAACATGTAAAATGCAGAGACATCAACTTACCCAAACTAAATCCTTGCTTTCCCTCAAGCAAGTAATTCATGAGCTTGGAAAAAAAGTTTGTAAGCGGGAGCTCAGAACCAAAACATGTTGATAAACTAGAGAATGTCAATGACCAAGTTACTAATTCTAGAATACAAAGTAATCTCATTCTACTTAAAAAATTTAGCCATACTCATCAAACCATAATTCATATAAGTTCGAATTAACACATGCATTCAAATCCATTTATCCCTTTAACGCTCATTAATCAGAAACTATGAATCAAGCTATGCACTTTCATTGAACTCATTTGGTATGGGGTCAGGTTAAGAGAAAACAATTGGTCCCTTTATACAATTGTCAACATTTTCATCACAGAGATCACTCAAAAGGGAATGAGCTTTAGCATAATGCTAAAGGTAGGAACCAATTGATGCATACAAGAACAGAATCCGATCTACCCAATAACATAGAAGCTAAAAGCTTTCCTAATACTAACACAATATGAGATCCTATTTCTACCCTTTATAACCCAAAGATAATTTCATGGTTCTCATTTCCTTTGCTTCTTCTCTTTTTTATTTTATTTTAGGAGAGGTTTCTTCTGATGGTTTCTAGTGGATTGGTTTCTTTCTGATGGTGCCAGTTATGGTTCTATTTTCTTCTTTTCATGAAGATATTCTTGGTTTTTGTCATTTTCTTTTCTTTTTGCACCAACCATACATTTTTCATTACAATACCCAAATCCCTTACTAGATCATACTATTTTGCTCTTTCCTCTCCTAAAATTTCTTAACCATTTTCCTTTCTATTTTGCTTCTTCCAAACTATTCTTTTCTTTTTCAATCACCCAAAATACCCATAATCGAATCCCATCTAGTCTTATCTAGTCCAAAAGTCGTGAACTAGAACTACATGAAATTTCATTCTTGTCGGCTCTAACCTAACACTTTCATGCCAAAATCATTCCATAAAAAACCTTACACTCATTAACATGTACATGGTTTGAAAGAAAGCTAGGTTCAAGATGGGGAAGCTACTTGGATTAGCAAGAGTGGTAGAATGGTTGAAGAAAACACAAGTATGTATATTGTATCCATGAGTTCAAAATCCAATGCATAGACATGTTGATTATAAATCAAGTTCATGTTCAAATAGATAGGTACAAGCATCAGATAACAACATGCTTCAATTAAAAATAGATCATGCAATTATAGATTCTGAGCATGATGCAGCCTTAGTTCAAATTCAAATATGATGCATTAGAAAACAAAAAACCAGGGCATCGACATTATCTAATGAAGCAGCAAATTTACAAGGTTGTCATCATCTTAGTTCCATATGCAAGTGCAATTGAAAAACTTAAATACAATCCTAACAAGCTAATACATCAACATGAGCACTCTGTTTTTAAATTGATTTTCAAAAAAAAAAATTCAGATTTTTTTGTCTATGCTTTAGATGATATGCATAATTGGAGTTTAAGAAAACAAACACAAATTTCATTAGATGGTTCCTAAACCCTCCCCCAAACTTAAATTACACAAATTTCTCTTGTGTAATTCAAATTTTCAGGAGAGTTCAGGAGATAGATAGAAAACACACACATAAATAAAAAAAACAAACACAAATGGAAATGCACAGATTAGAAAATGGTTGTGTAGAGATGGACCTCAGTACGGTTTGAAGAAGCAGGAGATGTGAGAATTCGTTGTATCCTCAGTATAGGTTGGACTAGATCTAGATGCTTCGTGTTGGATTAGTTCAAAACCCAGCCTGTTATCAGCTACAAAGTTGTGCTTTGCGGAATTCTGCCTCTTCCTCCTCTGGGTTGTGTCGGTTTTGTAAGAGGAGTGCCAGGTTGGTTGCACCGTGAATGCTTGCCTTGGACTGGTAGTGGTGGAATTTCTCCTTGTGGGACCACCTCGGGAGGGAGTCTGCCTTCGCCTATAAAGACTTGCCTTGTTGACTTTTTCAGTGAGGTTCTTGATTTGGGTAGTTAAGTCCTTGAATGTCCTCTTGATGTACTTGTCCTAGAACTTCTGCCACTTATGGAGCAGGCCAATGTTCTTGTGAGCTTCAACCATGATTTCTCTCTTCTTGTTTTTTTTTAGCTTCTTCAAAATAGTAACATTCAGGTTCATCCATCTCTATATCACCTGAAGCATGTGTGTCCCCAGCAGCCACACCAGCAGCTGTTCATCCTCTAAATAGTAGAGGACATCTTCATTGGGTTAGAAGTTGATATTGTCTCCCATCCTGACAGTGGTAAGGGAAGTGTTTGTGAGCAACAATCTTGATTCCCCTAAGTATGGATGGACGAATTTGTACAGCTTCTTCTCCCTTGTTCATTCAAAGAAATGTGCCTTCTTTAAGTAGTTGACCACCTTGCTGGATAACGTTCATAATTTAGAGGGACCTTGTAATGTTGGTTTCGAAACCCACCTAAGCAAGATTTCGCCTCAGCTGATATCACTTCCTAGGTTGATTCAATATGCACTGAGCACGAAAGGATTGACTGAGAGAGTTTCTTATCCAAGTACCCATCACGTAGTCGAACTGAGGTGGATTCAGACGTAGCCAAGCACGTAACAGCCAAGTCTAGGCAATACAAGTTCTAAGGGATATGCCGAGATTGTAGGAATGCAGAGGTGGAAACTAACCAAGAAAATCGAAACAGAATAACAAGAATTTCAGAGGCCCGAGCTAGACTGAGGGATGAACAAGGGAGTATAAAAGGAAGAAGAAAAAGGAGCAGAAAGATATTTTGGAAAATTTTCTAAGAGTGCTTATATAATCATTTGTAACTCGAACTCTAAGTCTACTCATCTTGATTCAAATCGATAAAGTCTTTTCTATATCAATTCGTGTTGTGTATTTTCCTTATTATACGAAAATCGTTGAACTCCTCATTGAGGTTAATTTAATAAATTATTTTTGTGGATTCTAACGTCCACAAATTGGCGCCGTCTATGAGGAGATATAAAAGATTTTCTGGCGCAAGATGAAGAACGCAACTGGATCCGACGCCATCATGTACGAAAACGTACATCAACAACCAGATGGGTATGCCAGCACCATCTAGGCATTACACCAAACCGTACAGTCTATGTCCAAGAAATTGGAGATGCAAGACGCCCTAAACCGGTCCCTGCTTGACCGGCTCGATAAAATGGCAAAGGAGTCCGCAGATCAAACCAAATGTGATTACCAAACGTCTCGACCAAATAGCCTCTACACGGCGATGACGGCCCATAACTTCTTCTCGATGATATCCCATCTCCGGGGAACATTCTAGAAGATTTCAGTTCACTCTGAATCCACGCTTGGTAAAGATGCATGAACGCCGCTCAAACGCCACGAAAACCCCGCCGAAGGACGACCTCCAAGGGGAACAGTCCGACCCAATTTTACACTAAAGAGAACATATCCTTATAGTATAAATAAGGTTGATTTCCCACAGAGACCAGATTGTGCGACTCTCATTCAAACGTTTGAATCTAGCTGAGACAATAGTAAGAAAGACCGTTTGATTTAAAGCGATTGTAAAAAGACAGTGATTTAAAATGGTTGTAAGAAACTAAAGAAAGACGCTAGGTGTATGAAAATAGTTCTCAATCCAAATGAAAATAATAGACTAATCTCCTCCCGAAGTATTGGACCCCTATAATCGAATTATCAAATGCAAACTCCGCAGTCAGATTTGATATGTTCATAAGCATCAAAGACAATACTTCCGCAAGCAGAGACACTTACTCATCTAGACTAAGTCAGGTTTCTAAACCAAACCCCTTTGTATTTATTAACTTAATATCATGAACTAGGTGATCAGGCTAATTCAAGGATTGATAACAAATCTAGACTAAGAACATAACAATTCAAATCCATAATGTCAAACCCTAACTATCAAACCTGGTTTTCCTGGGAGACCCCTAAAACCTAACAGGGTGACTACTCAGACATGACTAAGCAATCAACAATCATCGTTAAAGAAGAACACATAAAAGAAATTGAATTGAATTGAAAATAAAAGACAAAGTTCATAAATCTTCTCCAAATACAGGGTTGAAATCTCTTCTCTATGAAAAAGCTCTTAATTTTAAAACTTAATTAATTGTGTTGTGTCTTCTCTCTTTTAAAACTGAGCCTAATGCTTTTATAATGATCTAATAAAGTAACAAAAACCTAATCTAATAAGAAAAACTCTTGATAGGTCTTGAGGAAAAATGCGTCTTTTTGCTTGAATTCACTCTTCTTCGTGTAAAGGGATCGATTGATCTATGCTTGAAAAGGGATCGATCGTCTATGGATCGATCAATCTAAAAATCCATAGGTTCTCCAGGATCTTGGATCGATCGATCTGTGCATAGATCGATCGATCTCCTCAATGAAATGTCTGGATTGAACATGCTTTAGCCTGGATCGATCCTTCTTTCTCAATTAAGCCCATTTGCACCTGAATTCTTTTAAAAATCATTATTTTCGCTCCAGAACATCCCAAACATCTAAAATCTTGAAAACATGATAAAAACACAAGATAAACACTAGAATAACACAAAATAGTAAGTATAAATACCTATTATAAAGTGTTAAAACCGAGTGATATCAACTCCCCCAGACTTAGATCTTTGCTTGTTCTCAAGTAAAGCAAGACCAAATCTAGAGAAGAGGTTTGAAATCCACACAAGAACTCTCAAAATCTCAGCAACCTTACGTTCATAAATCAAAAACTAAAACACACTAATCCTAGACAACCTTTGCAAAATAAATTGTTCACCCCCACATAATCTAACCAACATACTTTCTACTCTAAATCCAAAATCAATAAAACCATCAAATCATATCAACCAGCTCATTAGATTCATTTAAGTTCAAACAGGTGCAATCCTCCCTATGGAGTATCGATCAACGCTTTAGAGTATTTGTCTTTCAGGATCCTCATACCAATTTGAGCATCGAGCCACTTCGGATCTCGTCCTTTCCTTCTCCTTTTATCACTTCTTTGTTCGTTTTTTTTTTTCTATTTTTTCTAAGCTTTGCTTTCGCTTGCTTCTTTTATTCTTCATTTTTTCTTTTTTAACAGTTTTTATTGAAGGGAAGGAGAAGGGGATCAGAATCGTACTGAAAGAACTTTTGGTTTTAGAGAGGGATGAAGACAAAAATACCTAGATCAAAATATTTACAAGACCATAGACAAGAAAATTTGAGATCAATTTAAGTCATATCAAAGTAGAGCTAGCATCAATTCATCAACAATCCAAAATACTAGAACTTCCAAAAGCATATCATTCAATCAATGGGGTTTCGAATCTAAACGCATCGGTTTATCTAAGTCAATTATCAAACATAAATCAATTCTTAACTCACACTAGGCTAAATCATCAACGATTCTGGTCAATATTCCTTCAACTCGACTACACTTAACTAAATAAAAACAAAAATTTTGAAAATTCACCAAAATGATGAAACATCCAAAAGACTCAAAATATGGTTAGTAGCTATATACCCTCCCCCAGACATAAATCACACCATCCCGGTATGAAAATAAATCCAAGAGAAGGAATAAGAATAGATTAAAAAAATAGCTAATAAAACCTGAGTTCAATGGGAATTTTGATACTTACATGAGAAGGAAATTTATTATTTCTTAATTTCAATGGATCGATAGATCCATAGACGAATCGATCGATCTATTATTATGTAAGATTCATGGTCGTTTGGATCGATCAATCCATAGACGGATCGATTGATCTATTTCATCGGTAATTATGAATGTTGTTGGATCGATCGATCCATAGACAGATCGATCGATCAAAACCCACGACAATTTTTTATCCTTCTTAATTGTCCTAAAACACTTTCGAACTCACAACTAAAAATCAATAAGTTAGTCTCGTAAAGCTAAACTGACTCAAAACTAAAAATTACTAATCTAAAACACTTAATTAGTGGGTTGCCTCCCACTCAGCGCTTGTTTAACATCAAAAGCTTGATGAACTTACCTCCTAAGTTGGGACCTAGTCAGCACCACCATATGCTTTGCTGCAACCACCATCGTCTGAATTTTCATCTTTAGAACCTTTCTCATCATCTCATTTGCATAGTCTTTTCCTTTGTTCTTAAGATATGAGGGAAAGAATGCTTTTACCTTTGAAAAAGGTTTTGAGGTTCCTTTGCTCTTTACCTTGTACTCAATTGTTGACATTCTTTGATTTCCCCTTACCATTGTTTTTGACTTTTGAGGAAGGCTTAGAATTTTCTTCGCTCTTCACACTATGCTTAATTCCATCTCCAATCAGTGCTTGAGAGATCAAGGTCGGTTGGGGATTCTCATCGATCTTTTTCAAGTTTATCTTACCCCTCTTTTTTATTCTAGGGGCTGCACTCTTTCGTGGGTTTGAACTTTTACTTTCAAGACTTCAGGAGTAGCTTCTTTAGTACCAGACTTGACTTGAGATCTCTGTTCTAACTTTTCTTCCTTGATCATATTGATCTTAGAAGAATTTCTCTTGGGTACTATCGAATAATACTCCTTCTTGATTTTTGTGAAATAGATGCGCTTTTTACGCATATCTATCACAGCTCCTACAGATGCTAGAAAAAGTGTTCCTATAACCAATTGCAACTCTGAATTTCCTTGTGTATCTATGACATGAAAATCAAGCGGAATAACACAATCTCCGGCTTGCACCATCACATTAAAGACAAGTCCATTAGAGGATATAACAGAGTTGTTAGCTAGTGTAAAACCTAGCTCTAATGGCTTTATTCCTTTGAGTCCCAACTTCTTAGCAACAATCTTGGACATGACGTTAACGTTAGCCCGTGTATCACAGAGTAAGTCCATGAAGATTATTCCCTTGATCTTGTAGCTTTTGAAGTCTTCTTAGTGGGATGATCTTATTAGAAGCTTCATTACAATATACCAACTCTTCTTCAGATGTTTCAGGCTCTTCTGGGCTTGCAATCTTGAGTTCAGCGAGTTCGTTGGAAATTTCAGCAGTCTACAGAGGGGGATCGATCGATCCAGATTGGGATCGATCGATCTCTCCTTTTTCAAGATCTGGTCCGATGGATTGATCGATACAATGTGGATTGATTGATCGATTTTCCCGGAACAATTTTTTCAAATGGATCGATCGATCCTAGTATGCAGATCGATCGATCTATTGTCTCATGGATTTTACGAATGATTGGATCGATCGATCCCTCGTGGGATCGAACGATCTCTTTCCCTGCATCATTTCTGAAAATTCTAAAATCTGCATATTTTTGGACTCATCATTCCTTTTTCCAGTACCCGAATTTATGGCTTTGCAATAGCCTTTTGGGTTGTCTTCCACTTTCCAAGGAAGAACACCAGCTTGTCTCTTTACCGCTTCTGAGGTTTGAGCCACTTGCAGATCTCGTTTCTTCACATGATTTGACAATGATTCAAACTTGTTATTTAAATTATTGTACATGCTGTCAAGCTTGACATTCGGGTTCTTTTTAGAATGTTGATGGCTTTCTATAATCTCTTTAATCATTGATTCTACCTTGTTGTCTTGAGGTGGATTTGCATGTTGAAACCTAGGTTGAGAGGTCGATTGAAAACCTCCTGAGTTTGGATTCTACACAAAACTCCTATTATGGTTTCCTTGGAAACCACTCCCTCCTGAATTCTGAACGAATGCTTGTCTGGATTTCTGCACAAAGCTCTGCAATTGGTTTGGATACACCTGGTCTTATGGATTAGCCACATTAGTACTCCTCCAAGAGAGATTACCTTTATTGAAGCCTTGATTGTACACTCTCTGTCTCTAGCTATTAATATAGCTCACTTCCTCTACATTCTCAGGTTCTGTAATAGCAAAACAGTCAGCCTCAATCTTCTCCACATCTTCAGCGAAACTGACATGTTTCTCATTTTGCTTTTTTAGAAGTTGAGTGAGGAGTCCACTTACCTCTGTAAGATCAGAAGATTATGGACTGGATGATCTTACTCTTTGATCATAATAAAGACAGTGATTGCTATTTCTCTGAGCTAGATTCTCAATCAACTGGTAAGCTTCGTTCACAGGCTTGGACATGAAGTCACCATTATTAGCAGTATCAAGAGAGAGTCTATATTGCTGTTCCATACCTCAGTAGAAAGTATTGAGAAGGTTCAGCTATGAGAATCTTGGATGAGGACAGTCTCGAAGGTACTCCTTAAACATGTCCCATGCTTCATAGAAAGATTCTACAGGACCTTGTTGGAACTGAGAAATATTGTTTCTTAGATTGTTGGTCCTATTAGATGTGTAGAAATGACTCAAAAACTTGGATTTGCATTTGATATCACTCGATTCTAATGCTTTTAGATGGTATTTATACTTGCTATTTGGCATCATTCGAGTATTTTCCTTGTTTTTGGCATATTTTTCATGTTTCCAGGTGTTTTGGACGTTCTGAAGCAAAAAGGTGGATTTTTGCACAAAATGGATGCGATTTGACAAATGCAGAAGCAGAGTTCAACAGAAGAGCCAAAAGTTAATCAACATTTGGAGATGTTTCCATGATTGGAATGACTGATATTTTTGCTAAAATTGGCCACGTGAGTTAGCTTTCATATGAAAGTGATTTGAGCTCAATCCATTGAGGCAATCAAAAGTTATGACAATTTTACTGAAGACATATCAAGCTGTCTCGCAGAAGAAACATGTGCAGCACATGAGGGAGTAGATCGATCGATCTATATGGAGATTGATCGATCAGAAATCTTATCAAACTTATGGAAGTTTGGATCGATCGATCCTCACTTAGATCGATCGATCCGTGAAGTGGAGGAAGTCAGATCTGTCGATCCACACTTGGATCGATCGATCCATATGCTCGAGATAATATGAAGATTTCCAAAAAGACGTTTTCGTCCTCAAGACTTATCATTGGTTTTCCTTATTAGGTTTTATATTCTTTTTATTATTTATGAAGTCTATATAAGCTATAGGCTTTGGGTTTTATTAAAAACAACACACAACACAATTCAGAACACAATTCATTACTTTTGAGAGCTTTTCTGAGACAGACGAATCCTGACACATGTATTTGGAGAAGAATCTTGAGCTCTCTTATTTTATTAAATCTGGGTTTTTAATATGCTCTCTCTATTGATGATTGTTGATTGCTTGGCTATGTCTGAGTAGTCTCTTTGTTAGGTTTTAGGGATTTCCCAGGGAAAACATGTTTTGATTGTCATGGTTTGACTTTAATGGATTCAATTGTTAGGTTCTTAGTCTAGATTTTTATCACTTCTTGAATTAGCTTGATCACCTAGTTTATGATTTTAGGTTAATAAATACAAAGGTATTTGGTTTATTTAATCTGACCTAGTCTAAATGAATAAGTGTCTCTGCTTGCGGGAGTATTATCTTTGATGCTTATGAACATATTGAATCTGTAATCACTGTATGATTTAATTGTCTAATTTAGAGATCTAAGATTTCGGGAGAAGGTTAGTCTTTATTTATAGCAATTCTTGCATAGGGATCTAATACTTCGGGAGAAGACCAGTCTATTGTCGTCTTTTGAGTTGAGAACTATTTTCATTCGTGAATCTTGCTTGTCAACCTGAACTTCAAACATGAATACCTATGGAATTTCCCTATCACCTAGCGTTTTATATTATTGGTTTACATTCGTTTTTAATTATGCGATTTAATTTTCATTCGTTCGAAAAACAATCTTTCTTTTAGTTCTTTCTTAGATAGAATCGAGTTTTGAACTGAGAATTTTTTGCGTTGTTTCGGGGGACCAATACAATGCCTTTTAAGTTCTACTTAAAGTCTAGTCTAGGATTTTAATTCTTAGTGCTAATCTCAGTTTTCTTCTTGTTTTTGTTTTGAAGGTGTATGACCAGGAGATCTGACAAATCATATGAATTGCTCAACCTCACAAACGAAGAACTCGCAAGACTAGAACGTTCGAATCGAAAGTCTCGAAGAAACGCTAGTTCATCCACAATAATGTCTGACAACGTTAATCAGAATCTGATCATTCCTGTAGTTCCAAATGCCAAAAACCCTCCAAGATTGGAATAGATAACACAGTTGGCATTTCACCAACAAGGAGGGAATGACAATCAATTATCGCTAGTACATCTAGAAAGAGATGCAAACCGAGGAGCTGGAAACGCCAATCTATGCGATGGTAATTGCGATAATGGTGAGCAAGATTCGCTTGGACTGAATCAAAATCGCCCACCTCACCAAAACAGGGTACTAGTTGGCGATTTCAAAAACCCTGAAGCTTTCCTAGTCAACAAGAATGCTCTCCACCCTTGAGAGCCTCAAAGACAGGACTATCAGTTCCCGTTTCAGCTCATCCAGTTGCTAAGGAAAAACCAGTTTCATGGTTTGTCTACTGAGCATCCTATGGATCACATCGATAGTTTTGAAGACATTTGCAGCACAACTCAGCTCAATGGAGTCTCTAAAGACTTTGTGTATTGTAAGCTCTTCAATCATTCTCTAGCTCTGAGGTGGCTTAAGTCGTTGCTCGCTAACTCAATAGAGACTTTGGATGAGTGTAAAGCCAAGTTTCTAAATCACTTTTACACCTCCACCAGAACTAATAATATGAGGCAAGATTTCTTAGTTTCAGCAAGGACCGGTGGAATCCTTTTATGAAGCATGTGACAAGTTTAAACAGTACCTTCGAGATTGTCCCCATCATGGATTTTCTTAGTTGAACCTCCTTAACACTTTTTATAGAGGTATCGATCAGAAATATTAACTCTCTCTAGACACAGCTAGCAGCGGCGATTTCATGACTAAACCCGTGAATGAAGCCTATAAGCTAATTGACAACCTTGCTGCTAGCAACAACAACCACTGTCTTGACTATGATCGAAGAGTGCGATCATCTAGTTCATATTCTTCTAAATTAGCAGAAGTAAAGGAGCTTCTTACTCAGTTTCTCAAGAAACAAATGAGAAGCATGTCAGCTTTGCTGAGGATGTAGAGAAAGTTGAAGCTGATTACTTTGCCATCAATGAACTAGAGAACATAGAAGATGTTAGCTATATTAGTAGCCAAGGCCAAAGAGTCTACAACCAAGGGTACAATCCAGGTTACAACAAAGGTAATCTCTCATGGAGGAGTACAAATGTTGTGAACCCTCAAGATCGGTCATATCCTCCCCAAAATATCTTTACACAGAAGTCTGGACAGTCATTTGGCCAGAAATCAGGTGGTTTTCAACAAGCCTCTGAACCTGGTTTCCAACAAGCAGCTCAACCTCAGATTCAATAAGAAAACAAGAGGGAGTTAATGCTGAAGCAGATCTTGGAGAGTCAACAACAATTTGAAAAAAATCTGAATGGAAAGTTGGATGGCATGTATAACAATTTAAACAACAAGTTCGAATCATTGTCTACTCATGTGAAGAAGCTGGATGTACAAATAGCTCAAACTTCAGAACTAGTTAAAAGACAAGTTGGTATGCTACCGGGAAAGGTTGAAGATAATCCTAAGAGATATTGCAAGGCAATGAGTTCTAATTATGGGGAAAACGAAGATGAGTTTGCAAAATCTACAGATTTTCTAAATTCCATAGCTGATTCAGAGGTTCAGATCGATCGATCCAAGGAGGGATCAATTGACCCAAAAACCCAGAAATTTTCAGAAGCTTTAGATCGATCGATCCAACCAGGATCGATCGATCCCTTTGATTCAGAAACTTGCAAAAAAAGTGATCAATCGATCCATCAGATCTATTTCCAAAGAATAAAGAGATCGATCGATCCACCTCTGAAACCTGCACAAATTTTGAAGCAACTTGCAAAAGTTTAGACCTTGTGCCCCAATAGACCTCATGTTCCTAATGAAGAACATGTGTACTATGATGCGGTTTCTCAACAATTTCTTCCATTAAGAAGACTTCAGAAATTAGAGGATCCAGTTGAATCCATAATTCCAGTTAAAGTTAAAGGAGTCCTCTTCAAAGAATCACTTTGTGACACTGGTGCTAATGTCAGCGTCATGTCAAAGATGGTCGCTGAAAAGCTGGACTTAAGGATATCAGACCTTCAGGAATATCTTTTGCATTGGCTAACAATTATGTTGTGTCTTCAAGTGGTTTTGTGGCTGATTAAATGGTGCAAGTAGGAGATTGCATAGTTCCTGTTGATTTCCATGGCTTTGAAACAAATGGAAATTCAGAAGGGTCACTAGTTCTGGGGATACTTTTTCTAGCATTAGTAGGTGATGTGATGCACGTCCCCAAGAAGCGAATCTATCTCACAAACATCCAGAAAATGTACTATTATCCTTTAGTACCTTACATACCTACATCAAGGATCATCATGATCAAAGAGGTAAAAACGGAGCAGGCTTCTCAGGCCGAATATGATGACTCGGATGTTAAGGTCATGAACAAGGAATCTCAAGTTCCAATCAAGGATTCAACCCCAAGAATCAAGAAAAGGGGTAAGATAAACTTGAAGAAGATCAATGAGAATGCCGAGCTGGATTTTACTAATCAAGGAAAAGAAAAAGGTGCTCCAAAACAAGCTTCAAAAGACAAGGATAAAGGTGAAGGGAATTTGAAAAAAGTCAAAAAGAACACTCATCTGACTTTGTTTCCCAAGTCATTAAGTGAAGAATGGGTTGAATATAGGGTGAAGAGTAAGGGTTTTCCAAAGCCTTTCTCTAAGGTTAGAATTCCCTTTGCTAAAATCTTAAAGAAAAGGGAACATATTTCAAAAAGGCAGCGATGAATAAGATGATGAAGCTGCAGATCTCGGATGTGGATGGTAGAGCTATTGCCTCGATTGGTGCTGAAGTAGATTCAGCTTAGAAGGTAAGTGAGTCTACTTATAGACGTTAAATAAAGCGTTGAGTGGGAGGCAACCCACTAATTTGATTTTTCTTCTTATTCGGTTTTTTATTAGAGTCAGTCCTATTTAGTTTACTAACCTATTAATTTTTAGTTTTGAGTATAAGAGATGTTTCAGGAAAATTCAGTTTATTTGGTCGGACATACCGATCGATCGATTCATCTATGGATCGATCGATCCATGGCCATGGATCTCTTTAACACGTTGTCAGAGATCGATCAATCCGTCCAGGGATCAATCGATCCTTCATATTAAAAACCAGCCGATCTCTTTTTCCAGGTAAATACTAAAACTCTTTTGAACTATTCGTTTTATCTATTTATTTTATGGTCATTATTCCTTTTCTTGGGTCTATTTTCACACCGGGACGATGTGATTTAAGTATGGGGGAGGGAGTATAGCTACTAACCATGGTTTGTGTCTTTTTGATGTTTCATCAGTTTTGTGAAAGTTTTCAAAAAAAATTGTTTTTAAATTAGTTGTGTCTAGTCGAGTCGAAGGAACAATGCCCATAATCTGTGATGATAACCAACCTAATGTGAGTATAGTATTGATCTTTTTAGATTAATGATATGTTTAGGATTGGAACCCCATTGCTGATTGTTTTGTTTCTGAAAGCATGAATCTTTTGGATTGTTGATGATTTGATGCTAGCTCTGCCATGATAGGACTTAATTTGAACTTAATTTCTCTTGCTTGTGGTGGTAAGATACTTTGAAATATAAGTGCCTTGCTCTTCAGTGTTCTGTAAAACCGACAAGTTCTTTCAGTATGATCCGGTTCATTTCTCTCTCTCCCTTTGGAAAAAAATGGTTCAGAAAAAGGGTTGAAAGCGTGACCTAAAAGTCCGTAGCCAACCCCAGCGAATTGTCGTCTACTTAAAAAGTAAAAAGAAAAGAAAGGGGCAGAAATGCGAAAAAGAAAAGAAAAAGAAAAAGAAAATTAGTAATAAAAATAGAAAAGAAATGAAAAAAAGAAGTGAGAAATGGGGAAAAAATGTCAGGACCAGAAGTCGATTGATGCTCTGTTTGGTATGGGCATTTTGACAGAAGAGGTGCTTGTGCGCATTGAATCGATATCCTATAGGTAAGGATGCATCTATTTTAAGTGAATTGAACTTAATGAGCTAGTTGAGATGACGTGATGGTTTGATTGATGTTGGGTTTAGAGTAGGAAACATGGTTTTAATTATGTGGTGGTAAGCAGTTCTTTCATAGTGGTTGTTTAGGATCGGTGTCTTTTAAGTTTTGATATGTATGCTTGAGGTTGCTGAGATTCTGAGAGTTCATGTGTGGTTTCAAAACCTTTTCTCTAGATTGGGTCTTGCTTCACTTGAGGACAAGCAAAGATCTAAGTCTGGGGGAATTGATATCACTCGATTTTGATGCTTTTTAGTGGGTATTTATACTTGCTATTTGGCATCATTCGAGTATTATCCTTGTGTTTTGGACATATTTTCATGTTTCTAGGTGTTTTGGACGTTCTGGAGCAAAAATGTGGATTTGTGCACAAAATGGATGCGATTTGACAAGTGCATAAGCAAAGTTCAGCAGAAGAGACAAAAGTTAATCGACATTTGGATATGTTTCTATGATTGGAATGAGCTTAGATTTTGACTCAAACTGACCATGTGAGTTAGCTTTCATATGAAAGTGATTTAAGGTCAATCCATTGAGCCAATCAAAAGTTATGACGATTTTACTGAAGACTGGTCAAGTTGTCTCCCGGAAGAAACATGTGCAGCACGTGATGGAGTTGATCGATCGATCTATATGGTGATCGATTGATCCGAAAGCTTATTAACCTTACGGAAGTTTGGATCGATCGATCCATACTTAGATCGATCGATCTGTGAAGTGAAGGACTTCAGATCGATCGATCCACACTTTGATCGATCGATCGATCCATATGCTCGAGATTATTTAAAAATTTCCAAAATGACGTTTTTGCCCTCAAGACTTATCATTGGTTTTCCTTATTAGGTTTTATATTGTTTTTATTCTTTTTGAAATCTATATAAGCTAGAGGCTTAGAGTTTTATTAAAAACAACACACAACACAATTTTGAACACAATTCATTACTTTTGAGAGCTTTTCTGAGAGAGACGAATCATGATACATGTATTTGGATAAGAATTTTGAACTCTCTAATTTTATTAAATCTGGTTTTTGAATATGCTTTCTCTATTGATGATTGTTGAATTCTTGGCTATGTATGACTAGTCTCTTTGTTAGGTTTGGGGGATTTCCCAGGGAAAACAGGTTTTGATGGTTAGGGTTTGACTTTAATGGATTCAATTTGTTAGGTTCTTAGTCTAGATTTGTTATCACTTCTTGAATTAGCTTGATCACCTAGTTCATGATTTTAGGTTGATAAATACAAAGGGATTTGGTTTATTTAATCTGACCTAGTCTAGATGAATAAGTGTCTCTTCTTTCGGGAGTAATTTCTTTGATGCTTATGAACATATCGAATCTGTAATCACTGCATGATTTAATTTCTAATTTAGAGATCTAAGATTTCGGGAGAAGGTTAGTCTTTATATCTAGGAATTCTATCATAGGGATCTAATACTTCGGGAGGAGATTAGTCTATTGTCGTCTTTGAGTTGAGAACTATTTTCATTCGTTAATCTTGCTTGTCAACCTGAATTTCAAACCTGAATACCTGTGGAATTTTCCTATTTCCTAGCGTTTTATTTTATTGGTTTACATTCGCTTTTAATTATTCGCTTTAATTTTCATTCGTTCAAAAAACAATCTTTATTTTATATCTTTCTTTGATAGAATCGATTTTAGAACTGTCTGGACCTTGTGGGATTCGACCCTTTTCTATATTACAAGGATATTTTTTATGCGGTGTAGATTTAGGAATTAAAACCTGAACCTATCAGCATTCATCCCAAGTTTTATAGAGTTAACATGCAGCGATTTCAACCATCTAAGAGCTCTATCATCAAGATAGTGATTGAAGAACTTACAATGCATAAAGTCTTTTAGAGACTCCATTGAGTTGGGTGGTGCTGCATGTCCTCAATGTTATCTATATGATTCATAGGGTGCTTGGTCGGCAAACCATGGAATTGGTTTTTCCTGAGCAACTGGATAGGCTGAAACGGGAACTGCTAGTCTTGTCATTACTCGATACTGGAGCTTTTTCTGCAGCCTTGTCAGACTTGGATCTGTTTTTTTGGAACTGCCATTCAAAAATGAAAAAAAGTTTTTCAGTGGTCTAATTGGATGTCAAAGACATTACAAAGACATTGCTGCTCAGTGAGACAATGTTGTCAATAGCAGCCAGAGCAGAGGAAGGTTTTCAACTCCAGGGATGAATCGAAAAAGAAATCTTTATTGGTTCTACCTCCTATTTTTTATGAAGAAAATGAATCTTTTTATCGAAGGATCAGAAAAAATTGGGTCCGGATCTCCGGCGGGAATTATTTGGAGGTTGGCGAGGGTGTTGAGCATTCCTGTTGGAGAGGAAAGCTTTAGGGTTGTTGAAGTCTCCAACAAGTACCCTATTTTGATGTAGTGGGCAATTTCTGACTTGTTCTGGTGGCACTTGATTGTCGTTTCCTCCAGGTTGGTTAATCACCAACTGGTGTAGTCCTTGTTGGGGGTTCAGGATGTTTTGATCTTCAGGAATGACCGGATTGTTGATAATTATGTTGTCTCCCATCATCTTGGAAGAGTTTGCGTTCTTTCTTAATTTCCGGTTTGAGCGTTCTACTCTTGTTAATTCTTCGTTAGTGAGGTTAATTAAATCAGATGATTTGTTAGATCTTTTGTTCATGAACTTGCAAAACAAAGACAAGAAGAAAGAACGAGATTAGCACTAAAAATAAAATGAATCTTTGACTAGACGCTAAGTAAAACTTAAAAGGCACAATTGGTCCCCGGCAACGGCGACAAAAATATGATAGACTCAAGTTTTAATCATAATTCTACACTGCAGAAAACATATCCTTATAGTATAGATAGGGTCGATTTCCCACAGAGACCAGATTTTGCGACTCTTAGTCAAACGTTTGAATCTAGCTGAGACAATAGTAAGAAAGATCGTTTGATTTAAAGCGATTGTAAAAAGACAGTGATTTAAAACGGTTGTAAGAAACTAAAAAAAGACGCTAGGTGTTAAGGAATTTCCATAGGTTATCAGGTTTGAAGTTCAGGTTGACATGCAAGATTTCTAATAAAAATAGTTCTCAATCCAAATGACAATAATAGACTAATCTTCTCCCGAAGTATTGAACCCCTATAATCAAATTACCAAATAAAAACTCCCGCAGTCAGATATGATATGTTCATAAGCATCAAATACAATGCTCCCGCAAGCAGAGACACTTACTCATCTAGACTAGGTCAGGTTTCTAAACCATATCCTTTTGTATTTATTAACTTAATATCATGAACAAGGTGATCAGGCTAATTCAAGCATTGATAACATATCTAGACTAAGAACCTAACAATTCAAATCCATAATGTCAAACCTTAACTATCAAACCTGGTTTCCCTGGGAGACCCCTAAAACCTAACAAGGTGACTACTCAGACATGACTAAGCAATCAACAATCATCGTTAAAGAAGAACACATAAAAGAAATCTAATTGAATTGAAAATAAAAGACAGAGTTCAGAAATCTTCTCCAAATACAGGGTTGAAATCTCTTCTCTCTGAAAAAGCTCTAAATTTTAAAACTTAATTAATTGTGTTGTGTCTTCTCTCTTTTAAAACTAAGCATAAGGCTTTTATAGTGATCTAATAAAATAACAAAAACCTAACAAAAACCAGCATATTTATTTCTGCAAACTTTACCGATCATTCTTTTGTACATATGACTCTTCTTTTTATTCATATCAATAAATTTAACATTTCATGAAAAAAACCTAATCTAATACACTACAAGAAATAAGGGTATTGTTAGCATCTGAAAATCGCTATAATAGGATATCATAGCGTTGTAGAAAGCGCTTCAGCATCGCCCGCGATAATAGGTTTGGGACCTTGCATAGCGCTTTTTGTATTTGTTATTGATATTTTTCTTATAATAACGGATTGGTTATTGCAATTGTAAATATTTATTATAGCATCTTGAAAATGATATTATAAAGTTTAACTATACATAATTTTGTATTTTATTATAGCAGTCTTTAGCTACTATCGTAGTCTTCTATCAATAGCAATTTCTAAATATTTCGTAGCAGTGTATATATGTAATTGTTTCATTTCATTTTTGGAAAATTAAATTTTTTATTTTGATTTGAAATTAATATGAAATCGAAAATTTGGCAAATAAAAATTTATTCAAAATAATATTCCAACATTTATACAAAATATTCAAAAGGCCAAAAAAATAATCTCACTTCTCAATCAATATTCCAACAACTAATACCACTAATCTGCAACAAAAATTCCATCACAATCATCCCTAATACAAAAACTTTCATCACCAGACAATTATTCTTCATCATCAAATAATTTTGCGGGTAATGGGGCTCCGAGAACGTCGTCCTTTGTCTCGAGTTCATGATACCCTCTCGGTGGTGCTCTCATAACAACATACCAAGGCGAGTCATCATCTTCTCTAGAGTAAAATATATGTTTTGCTTGTGATGGTAGAATGTATGGATCCTGTAGATATCGCGTTTGGTTGACATGAAGATTTACAAGGGTGAAACCATATTGTACCTTCACACCGTAGCCTTTGTTCGCCCAATTACACTTAAATAAAGGAACGCTAAACATGTGGTAGTCAAGGAGAATGATATCTGTTATCACTCCATAATATGTTACCATGTCTGTTGTATGTCTTGTATCTCTTGCAGAAGATCTACACATGATGAACGCTTCGTAAGTGAGTCTACTATTCTGAGTCTTCTACTTTATGGCTTCAGTGTGAAATTTGTTCCGGTTAATGACAAAACCTTTATGGGTTTGAGAAGTAAGTCTAGGTCCAAATGCCAACCATCTCAGCTTTATTGAATGATCCTTTGAATTAGAAGGTATCTACATAAGAAGGTAATATGTGTTAGTTACGTAAACAGAAATCTAAACAGAAAGTGAAGTTGTACAAACCTTATTCTTTACTCATTCAGAGAATTGTTCTATGTGATATTTCCATAACAAAGTTTCATTTGTTGCACATCTAACATCATTATCTTACCGTTCTTGTAAATGCATCCTGATGTTACAAAGTGCAGATTTATCAACTAAAGAATTATAAAAAGAATTGTATATGTGGGAAAGTAGAAGTTACTCAACATAGGGATCCATTATTGCCATATTCATCAAAACATATCGATGTGCTATGTCTCTTTATTTCTCTGAAAGAATAAACTATGTACCCTTATGCAATGGTCGACCTTCAAGAACCATTCCATCAAACTGGATATCTTCGTTACGGTTAAGTGTTTACAAATTTCTTTAGGAGCTCTAAACAAAAGGCCATGCATTCTCCAGCTAAGTATCCTTCAGCCATACATGCTTCTGGCCTAGCAAAATTCTTTACATATTCCTTGAGTGTTTTCATATACAACTCAAACAATACACAATAGCTTATTAACCGCAGTTTATGTAACACCAGTTCATAAATAAACAATTTAAATAACGAAAAAAATGAAAATGAACCTCTCAAATGGATACATCCAATAAAAGTGCACAGGCCCACCTAAACGTGCTTCTCTTGCTGGGTGTATAGGTAGGTGGAACATGATATCGAAGAGCGATGGAGGAAAGAACCGCTCCAATTGGCACATTGTCTGCACAAACTCATTTTCCAAAGTTATCAATTTCTCGGGGTGAATAGCACGATGACACAATCTATTGAAGTAGTTGCATACTCGAGTAACGGCAACTCTTGGTCTTTTAGGCAGTCACCCTCGTAATGCAGCAGGTAAAGGATTTTGGATTAGTACATGATGATCATGGGATTTAAGACTCCCAATCAAAGGAGGGTTAATTGAAATATTGTTTGCGATATTACCGCAATAGCCGTCAGGGCCTCTGAACGCAGACAACCTTTGACAAAAGATCTTTTTCTCTTCCTTACTAAGCCAATAATATGCTGCAAGTAAGTAGATTCTCTTGCCCCATACCTCTGTATGCAAGTTTTTTCGGATTCCAATGTCTTCCAAGTCCTTTCTAGCGTTGAGGCCATCCTTTGACTTAGCACTCTGCATCTGTGTTGACAATAATGCATCAGACAGGTTCTTTTCTACGTGCATAACATCGATGTGGTGACGCACCGACAAATCCTAACAAATTCATAAGAGTATGATAAGGAATAACATAATATCTCCATTGAAACAATAGATTGTAATACCTTCCAGTATGGTAAATCGAAGAATATAGACATTTTCTTCCACCTCCATTGATCACTTGTTTCATCATTCTCCTCCTCTTCAGTCACATGATCTTCTGCCAAGACATTTCTCTTCCTTTAAGTATGCTTTTTTAAAGGTTTCCCAAAATCATTCTGGAAGTCCTTGAGTGTCTCAAATATGTCCACACCAGTTTGAATCCTGGTTTCAGTCTCGTTCTCTATTGTATTGTCAAACCATCCTTTTATGTGCTTGTAATGATGTCCAGGGCATAATCGCTTCTTATTGCCTAAATACACATACTTGCGACTATATTTGAGCCACCTACTTGGTGTGTCCTTCCCACAAACATTGCATGCTTGCTTCTCTTTAACTTTACAACCTGACAAAGTCCCTAGAGCCGAATAGTCGCTAATAGTCCAGAACAAAATAGCTTTTAGTGTAAAGTTCTCTTTTAGGAATGAGTCATATACTTGAATCCCTTCACTTTACAATTCTGTTAAGTCTTCTATCAGTGGTGCTAGATAAACATCAATGTTTTTTGCTTGGAGCTGTTGGTCCAGGAATTAACATAGTCAGCATGATGTTTTCAGCTTTCATACATAGAGTTGGTGGCAAGTTGTAGTTGACTTACAATACCGGCCATGTACTATACCTCGTGTTCTGTATTGAGAAACGATTCATAACATCGGTTGAAAGAACGAGTCAAAGGTTTCTTGCTTCACTAGCAAATTCTGGCCACTTATTATTCACTTGAGCCCAAGACAAAGAGTCAACCGGATGTTGCATTATACCATCTTCAGTGGCATTGTTGGCATGCCAACGCAAATCCTCGGCCATCCTTGTTGATCTAAACATCATTTTGAATCTATCCTTTATCAAAAAATACCTTAGGACCTTTGTTGGAATACCTTTCTTTTCCTGATTACTATGCTTGTCAATTTCTCATCTTGAAGCACTACATCTTGGGCAGTTTTCCATCTTATCATATTGTTTCCGATATAGAATACAATCATTCTTACACGAATGAATCATATCATAGCCAAACCCAAAAATCTTCAAGACTGGACTTTGGCAATACATTACCTTCTGGTAACATATCATGTGATGTCGTCAATAACTGATCAAAGTAAGTCTCTGACATTCCACTTTTTACTTTGATGCGGTAAAGAGCCATGATTGCAGAAACTTTGGTATGATTGGTACATGACAAATACAATGGAGTTTCAGCATCAAACAATTTCTTCCTAAACTCAGAATCATCATCAGTTTCACAATGTACAGGTTCTCCTCCAGTGTGATCAGGTGGCAGTTGATTGTCTTCACTAGCAAAATACGCTGTCCTTAGCAAACCATAAGCTTCACTTTCTGATTAAGGGACACTATCAGTAATATCAAACCTTCTTTCACCATGAATGCTCCAACATGCACTCCTCATGTACTTCTTATCCATACCTCTTATCACAAGATGCTCTGTTACTTTGTCTAACACTTGATGGCAAAGATTTCGGCAATGAATGCAAGGTCATAACATTTCTGTCGGATCTCCTAACCTCCTCGCTGATGTAGTAACAAAACTTATTGCTCCTTCCAAATATTCGAGGCTAGCCCTATATAGTTTATCGGCAAAATTATCAAAATCAGAGGTAATATGAACTGAAACTTTGCACATAAGAAGGGATTACTACCTTGATAGCTAGTATGTGATAGAGATGGAAATTTCTAATTTGAGCTTCAGACAGATCCAAAAAAATTGTTGGCGATAGAGATGAAAAGAAAGGTTTGAGCAGAGGAAAATATGGACGTATGAGATTGAATGACAAAACAAAGGTTTCAGATCTAATGGCATGTATTGATGCACATCATCTATTCGTGTAGTACCTTATAATTGGTCAACGAAAACCCATATGTTATTTCAATTCTAATAAGATTTTGGTAATGAAATACAAAAAAATGCATGAAAATTATGTTAAATTATGTTATGAATCCCTGAATCAAAATTTGTATAAAGTGCAATTGATTTAAACAGTTTTAAATTTTCTAGATATAATGATTAATGTTTCAAGTAAAGAGTCAATACAAATGTGTATGTTTGAAATAATGTATATTATTTTTTGTTTATGAGAATAGATATCTAACCCTTAAGACATATACATTTTTAGGGCAAGCAAGGTTGAATCCCTAAACTAAATTCTATATATATAATGACTACTGTAAATTTTATACATATAATTACTAATGTAAATTTTATACATATAATGACTAATGTAAATTTTATATAATTTTTGTAAATTTGAATCTTAACTTCGTTTTACGGAAAATACGGTTACATACCTAAATTAAACCCTAAATTCAAAAGAGATAAATACCTAAATTAAACCCTAAGCTCATAATAGAGAAATCCCTAAACTCGTTTTATTTTACGTTATTTCTATATATAATTATATTTTATTTTTTAATTTGAATCTTAAATTTGTTTTACGGCAAATACGGTTGAATCCCTAAATTAAACCCTAAACTCAAAAGAGAGAAATCCCTAAATTAAACCCTAAACTCACAATAGAGAAATCCCTAAACTTGTTTTGTTTTACGTTTTTCTATATATAATTATATTTTATTTGTAAATTTGAATCTTAAATTAGTTTTACGGAAAATACGGTTGAATCACTAAAGTAAACCCTAAAATAAAAAGAGAGAAATCCCTAAACTCGTTTTATTTTACGTTATTTCTATATATAATTTTATTTTATTTGTAAATTTGAATCTTAAATTCGTTTTACGGCAAATACGGTTGAATCCCTAAATTAAACCCTAAACTCAAAAGAGAGAAATCCCTAAATTAAACCCTAAACTCACAATAGAGAAATCCCTAAACTTGTTTTGTTTTACGTTTTTCTATATATAATTATATTTTATTTGTAAATTTGAATCTTAAATTAGTTTTACGGAAAATACGGTTGAATCACTAAAGTAAACCCTAAAATAAAAAGAGAGAAATCCCTAAATTCGTTTTATTTTACGTTATTTCTATATATAATTTTATTTTAATTGTAAATTTGAATCTTAAATTTGTTTTACGGCAAATACGGTTGAATCCCTAAATTAAACCCTAAACTCAAAAGAGAGAAATCCCTAAATTAAACCCTAAACTCACAATAGAGAAATCCCTAAACTTGTTTTGTTTTACGTTTTTCTATATATAATTATATTTTATTTGTAAATTTGAATCTTAAATTAGTTTTACGGAAAATACGGTTGAATCACTAAAGTAAACCCTAAAATAAAAAGAGAGAAATCCCTAAACTCGTTTTATTTTACGTTATTTCTATATATAATTTTATTTAAATTGTAAATTTGAATCTTAAATTCGTTTTACGGCAAATACGGTTGAATCCCTAAATTAAACCCTAAACTCGAAAGAGAGAAATCCCTAAATTAAACCCGAAACTAAAAATAGAGAAATCCCTAAACTCGTTTTAATTTACATTATTACTATATATAATTTTATTTAAATTGTAAATTTGAATCTTCAAATCGTTTTACAACAAGTGCGGTTTTAGGTGTAAATTCCAAGTTAAATATTAAATCATTTTACGACAAGTACGGTTTTAGGTGTTTAAATTTTAGACGTAAAATCAAAATTAAATATTAAACATACCCAATTTTTACATTACAAAACACATACAAACCAAACTTAGTAGTACAAAATTTAAACTTCACGAAACACATACATAGCCAAAACAAATCAGTCTTACAAGTACCAAACATAGATATGTTCTAACAACCAAATAAAGTACTACATATAGGTATCAAACATACACAATCTCATCATTTGGCCAAGCCACTGTGCTGCCCACAGCATCTGAGATGTCTTTGAGAAAAGAATTAGGTCTCCACAGAGCTGCATCTTCAATCAACGCCACTTCAACCCAAACCCGACTTGCATTGGGACCTAACGGCACGTGATGGACAAGACATAGTGGATCAGTAGAACTTACTCTGCCTTCTGCTACTTTTCGTCATGAGTTGTTCTGGTCCAACAAGATGCACTTCTTTTTTACCCCACTAGTTCCACTAATACTGCCACTTGGACTCTAAAAGTACAACAAATACATCACAACAACTCGTAAACAAAAGAAAATGTTGTGAGAACATTTAATAAAGAGGAGAAAACTGTAAAATTTACCAATAAAGGCCTTCTGACAGTATATTGACCTTGATCTTAAGGCACTTTCACTACTGATACATTATGGAGTGGCCATGCGATGTTTTCATTAAGAGCATCACCCATTGTTGTCATCTCAGTTGTTGGTCTCCATAAAAAAGCTTTCCTATTAATCACCTTATCAATTCTAATCACAACAGCATTAGGACCCAAAAGGAAGATTGTTGACCATTTCATCTGGGTCAGTCGAACCCATAAAACCTTCAGCGATAACCTCGACGCCCTTAACCCAATCATAGATTTTCCACTTTTCAGCTTCATCTACAATAGTATGTTAAATATATAATGCATATGGTTAGTGATCATGTTTAATGTTAAAATACAAATTTACCTACTAATGGAATTACCTTTGATCCATTAAGATCAGAGGAAACTGGATTGTTGTCCGATGTACTATCCAAGATCAGTTTATCAATTGGCCATGCAATTTTGTATCCACTGCTTGCTGAAAATTACAGACATCCTTACTTGGCCTCCAAAAAGATACCTTCAGGTTTGATACCAACTTTACAACAACGGCCGCCGCTTTAGGACCAATTGGAATACGACCAATCTTGTATGTTGGTTCAACAGAGCATAATTCTCCTTCAGCGACAACAACATCTTTTTGCTCACACCAATCAAGTAATTAAACTCTAGTTCCTTCTTTGTTAGCATAACTAGCCTCAGATGGAGAAACACAATCACCATTTTTCTGTTAAGAAAGAAATGAAGCAAATATATTATATCACTTTAATAAATTGTAGATATTATAAGTAGTAAAAGACTTTACAATTTTCACCTTATTTTCATCTTATTCATGGACCAGATTCTTCAAGTTTTGAATCTCGCTTTCCATGTCCGCAAGTTTGGAATCTCTAGCTGCCAAGAATGCTAGCTTCATAGTAGTAATACCTCTTCCAAACCCTCTGACTCATCCAGGTGTATCTATTCCCAACATTTGACTCACATCATCTTCTCTTATATTACCAGTGGATGTGGAATCCATTTGACTATCAAGTGACACTATATTTTTCTGAAACACAAAACACAATATAACACTCAATTTCAAGGAAAAAAAGTAACTTAATTAATCAGATATTGAAATCTTACAATGGTTTCAAAAAACTCAGGCCTACCATCTGCGTGAGTGTGTCCAACGATCCAGACCTTGCTTCTATTAATCTTCTTAGGATTTGCACTCTTTTTTTTCTACAAGTAATAAATTTTTTTACTTATCACAGTTTGTTCTATCCTTATATCTGATATAATTACAGAATGTTACTTACCATTTCAGAAGCTAGGCGGTGTATTCCTCTCCGACTAGTAGTGTGAGGGATCTGAGCCTTCCTGAGTGCTCTGTACTTCTCACTATATTCCTATAATATCATTGTATCAAATTTCAGCAATCAAAACTTCAAAAAAATCACTTCAAAACCAAAAGTAATGCTCTATATATTTCACCTTGAATACTGAGAAAGTCTTACTCTTAACTCAAGAGTTCCAATCTTGAACAGATTGGATATTTATTGGTTTCAAAGCTAATCTCTCTATGTTATTTTTTGCTTCTCGCAATTGTGATACAAGCCTCGACTTTTCATACCTCCATAAACAACCCATCTGTTTGAAGACTGAATCTTTCTGCCACTCTTCTGTCAAATAAAACCTTGCATGCAGTAATGTATGCAAATGTCAATAGACTTACAAAGATATAAATATACATATATGAAGATAGACTTAAGTGCATATATTTACACATATATTTTCCTGGATTTCCTCCCATAGTGTGTCCTTTTTCTGTTTATCAAGATTCCTCCAATCATCAAGAAGTACATTCACATGTTCGCGTACAAGAGGAGCAAGAAAAGATGACAGTGTCACTGATCTAGGACCTACATGTTCGCCAAGCTCTGAATGACACAAAAATCTTCTCTTGAGGATCATTGGCCACTTTACGCATCTTTTTGGGTCCTCTTTTCTTCTTTTGTTTTTCATCAGACTGAGGTGCTTCTGTAGTCGCAGCTTCTGTACTCGCAACTTCTGTGGTCCCAGCTTTTGTGGTTACCAATCCTTCAATTCCAACTCCTGAAGTGTCAGCTCATGTAGGCTGAGAAGCTTCTTCAATGTTGCCATTCTCAGCATCTGTATGCTGAGAAAGAACTTCAACATCTTCAATTTATACCTCTGGAACTTCATCATCACCAACATCGTTTTCAACAGGAACATCTTTTTCCACAGCAACATCAGCACCATCACCTTCTTCCTCATGAACTTCTTTCTGAATAACACCTCCAGAACCTCTGTTCATTCTTCCTCTGTACCTTCTAGCTGAAGATATTATTCTTCAATGACATCTTTAGAAACATTTGTTCTAACTTTCTTTGCCTTATTTAACCTACAGATTTTGGTTTTCACCAGAGTAATGATTGGTGTAGCCTCCAACCCTAGGTGACGTCTACTTCTTCTAATCTGTGAAACCAGTCCTCCTTGTGTCCTCGCCATGTTCATACCTGAAACAAACATGAAAACTAGTTGTTTCATTACTGAAAGATGGAAACATAGATCTTATATTAGAAACCAATTGAAAACGATAAAGATCGATATAATAAGCAATCAATTAGTTTTCATGATGCATGCAAGTTCAAGAGAAAGTTAAATGGCAGATCGAGACTTATTAGATAAGAAAATAAAAGATATACTAAGCTTATACAAATCAGAGACAGAGAATTGATAGAATTCCGAATCGATTTCAATAGATGACAATACCTACGAATCTACTGCAAATTTGTTGCTCCCGACCTCAACAAAGACCGAAGAACACTAACTTAGTTTAGAAAGAGAAAAAGATCAAAGAGAGTGAAAGGGATGAATTTAGGAAAGGATTAGAGTAAGAGAGTGTTTATCAGATTTTTGACTAAGGTCAGTTATTGGTCAATTTTTATTTCTCCAAATCTTTTTTCATTTCAAGGTTTAAGATACCATAACGTTTTATCTTTCTTAGTGCTATAATACCAAGATTAAAAACCCAAAAAATAGGCGCTAGCCATTTTTCCGCTAAACATATAATAGTGTTTATGTGAACAAAACGCTATTATATTTCCAGCCACCAACATATAATAGCATAAGCTTAAACTACGCTATCTTCCATTGCAATAAAACACTTATTTCTTGTAGTGATAAGAAAACTCTTAATAGGTCTTGAGGACAAATGCATCTTTTCGCTTGAATTCACTCTTCTTCGTGTAAAGGGATCGATCGATCCATGCTTGGATCGATCGATTCATGCTTGGATCGATCGATCGTGTGTGGATCGATCGATCTAATAATCTGTAAGTTCTCCAGGAGCTTGGATCGATCGATATGTGCTTAGATCGATCGATCGCCTCAATGAAATGCCTCAATCAAACATGATTTAGCCTGGATCGATCCTTATGTCTCAATTTAGCCCATTTGCACCTGAATTCTTCTAAAAATCATCTTTTTCGCTCCAGAACGTCCCCAACACCTAAAATCCTAAAAACATGCTAAAAACACAAGTTAAACACTGGAATAACATCAAATAGTAAGTATAAATACCCACTATAAATTGTTACAACCGATTGATATCAACAGCCAAGTCGCACTGCAAGCCTCGAGGCTTCAGGTGAAGAAAGAGAGTGTATCGACCTATCTGAAAGCTCCAAAGGAGAATCCAATAAATACGAGAATGACGGTCGCATTCCATTTTCCTGACCTGACTAGCAAACTCAACACTCGATCAAAGAGATCCAAGAGATGAAAAACTCTCTCTAGGAGGCCGTCTGAAAAATGAACTCCAAGGTTCATCAAGTCATCAGCTCGGCCCCCCAAATTGGACCAATTAATGGAGGAGACGCTCCATAGCCCGTACGCCACGCACATAAAAATGCAAAAGTGCGGAACCCTAGGAAAATAAAAATTTCCTTTTACAAAGGAAACACAGACCCTAGCGTGTGCATGACGGCCTTCCGCATCGCGGTCGGTCGAGCGCAGTTTGGTGAACATGAAAAGGACGCAGGGTATTGTCAACTCTTCAGCGAACACCTTCCACGACCAGCACTCACTTGGTTCAACCATATGAGCTTGACGTTCCTGAAGCACTATTTGGTGTACATCAAAAAGGACATCTCATATGCAAACATATGGTGCATGACTCAAAGTCCAAACGACCCTCTCCGGAAATATATCGATAGACTCAAGGAAGTAATATCTCGAGTGGTGGCTATGATAATGCTGGTCTCGACGCCCTCAAGAACACGGTATAGAGTGTATTGGAATTTTGAAAAAAAAAACTGCAGGAGAGTATTCGTGCGAATAGAAGAAGACCTGATTGAGATGAGGAAAAGAAGCCGAGAGAAAAACCCACCAAATCAACTAGCCGCTCCAAGACGCAGTTCCCCAGCAGAGATTTAAACCTTTTTTGCCGAAAAACCCAATGGGGGGGGCCTGGAATCAATGGAAGCGACCTAAGAAGAAAGGAAACATTAAGAAGCACTATGATTATCCCAACCAGGAAGGCCATTCCATCAAAGAATATAGTAGCTTTAAGCCTTTCCTCTTCAATAAATACCAGTCGGGCGAGCTAGTAGAACCCAATAAGGCCAAGGTGGCAAGTGCCTAGCCGGAGACGGACGAACAAAACAAAGAGACTAATCCTCCAAAATGAACCCTGGAATAATTGCCACAGATGGCACCAACCCCACCAATTAAAAAGAGGATCACATGATCATGGGGAACCACCAATTCGAGCTCAAATCAGTTACTACGATCAAAGCGTACGGGCGGAAGGCGGCTTTTTGTGAGAAATGGAAACCAAACCCAAGAAGCATGAGAACCTATCATGTTCGACGAGATGGACACTACAGGCCTCGAAATTCCCCATGCCGACCCATTGGTAATCGACCTGATACTGGAGGAATACGAGATCGCACGGATACTCGTAGATACCGGGAGCTCAGTGGACCTGATTTTCAAAGAAACTTTAACTAAAATGAATATAGTCCTGTCACATATAGAAGGACCTCCTACACCATTAACCGGTTTCACAAGAGAAACCTCCATGACGATTAGGATGATCCAATTGCTTATGCACATAGCAGAGTATTGGGAATGATTGAATTCAAAATAATGGACGGACTAGAGATATATAACGCTATCTTAGTACCACCCAGGATAAACAAGATGAATGTGGTGCCCTCCACTTGTCATCAATGCGTTAAATTCCCCACCTGAGAAAGGATTAAAATGATCAAAGGAAGTCAAAGGTCGATCTGAGTCTGCTACCTAGTTGAACTCAAGCTCAGGGAAAGAGCTTTATAGCAAATACAGATCGGGGAACCTGCCCCACCAGGAGCACCGGGCTACGAAGAGATCAAGCTAGAAGAAGTGACACAATATTGTATCAACCCGGGCTACCCAGAACGTTGCGTTAAAATAGGTTCGATGCTGCGAAAGGATATAAAAGAGGAGCTGATCCACTTCCTTAAATAAAACAAATACACCTTCACCTGGAACATGACGGATATGCCTGGAATAAGTTTAGATATTATGTTTCATGAATAAGTTTAGATATTATGTTTCATGAACTGAACACCGACCCGATATATAAATCAGTCAAGTAGAAGAAGCTCAAGCTAGGCGCCGAACAAGCTCAGGCAGCTCGAGACAAGGTGGAAATACTATTGGGCGCATGATCGATCATCGAGGTGAAATACCCAGAGTGGATGGCAAACCCTATAATGGTCAAGAAAAGGAAAGGAAAATGGAGAGTGTGCATTGACTTCACGAAACTGAATAAAGCATGTCCCAAGGATAGTTTCCCATTGCCAAACATAGACCAGCTGGTCGAAACCACAGCCGGTTATAAAGTACTCTCGTTCATGGACGCTTTCTTCGGCTACAACCAAATACTTATGCACCCAGAAGATAGGGAGAAAAGAACATTTGTTACCGACAAAGGCATTTGCTGCTACAAGGTAATGCCTTTTGGTCTAAAAAACACTGGCGCCACTTACCAACGCATGGTCAACAAATTGTTCTCAAAACAGTTGGGAAAAAAATGGAAGTTTATATAGATGACATGCTTGTCAAGTCGTCCGACGAAGATGATCACGTAGGCAACCTACGCACCTGTTTCAAGATATTGAACACCTACGGTATGAAATTGAACCCGACCAAATGCACTATTGTGGTGACCTAAAGAGAATTCCTAGGCTACTTCATAACCAAGAGAGACAATGAGGCTACCCCCAAACTAATCAACGTGCTGTTAAGGATGTCGTCACCCAAAAACACAAGAGAAGTGTAGAGATTGACAGGACGCATAGCAGCCTTAACCCAATTTATATCCAAGTCAATCGACAAATGCCTGTCATTCTATAACCTCCTCAAGGGGAATAAAAATTCATTTGGAATCGAGAATGCGAGCTAGCGTTCAACCTCCTCAACAGAGAAACCCTGTTCCTATATATTGTAGTATTGTCATACGCAATCAGCTCGATCCATGTATGTGAAGAGCGGCAATCAAAAACCAATATTCTACCTCAAAAAAATCCTAGATGACGCAGAGAAAAGATATCCAACAATAGAAAAACTAGCTCTCGTGGTAGTACATTCAGCAAGGAAGTTACGATCCTACTTCCAATCGCACTTGATCGTCGTCTATTCTAACCAACCGCTACAAACAATATTTCACAGTCCCAAACAGTTAGGGAGACTTTCTAAATGGGGAGTCGAGCTCATTGAGCACGATATAGAATTCAAGTGTATAACTTGCATAAATTCCTAAGTCCTGGCAGATTTCCTAATAGAACTACCCCCTGAGATGGAAGCCACATCCAAATGCCACGAAGCACGGTGGTCCCTATATGCCGACAGAGAAAGCTCTAAACAAGGCTCAAGAGTAGAGAGATACGAGTGATCACCCCAACGGTGAGATGATTGAGCAGTCATTTCGACTGAACTTCAAAGCATCAAACAACAAAGCATAGTACAAAGTGATTATAGCCAGTCTGTACCTGGCAGCAGTAGAAGAATTAGAAGGAGTACTCCAGTCATACGGAATAACACCCAGGAGGGGGACCAATGACTCCCTATTTACCCTAGTGTACGATACTGAGGCAGTAATACCAACTGAGACAGAAGTACCAAGCCTGAGACGAGCGCTGGCACCTTAGAATACTAACCAAAACGACCAGATGCTCATAGATATAGCTGACACCATTGATGAAAGGAAGGACCAGACAACCATAAGACTGTAAAACTATCACAACACCGTAACATAATTATACAATAAATTAAACAACGACAATTCACTGATGGAGAGCTGGTATTGCGGGAAGTTTTTTCTGCATGGCAGAGAATAATGCAGGGAAGCTAGAAATCATATGGGAAGGGCCGCACGAGATTTCCAAAATCATTAAACCGGAAGTGTATGAATTGGAAGATGCATACGGGAACGAGGAAAGACACCCATGGAATGTTCAACATTTGAAGAAATTCTACTGTTAGGCTTTAGCGATTTATTCTCTTACCATCTTTATTTACGTATATTGTAAACCGACTCAGTGAACTACGACCAAGGCTTGATCCCCGCTTCAAAGGTATGTAGACAACTCTGTTTAGGGAGTTCATCTATATTTATAAATTAATCAACAACAGTGCCTTCCCTTTTTCCCCATCAATTTTTCTTTAAAAAAATGGGAGAGATGTATTCGTCATTTACACTACGACCCAACCCGTCCTCTTTTCCTTATCAATTTTTCTCAAAAAAAGGGGGAGATATGTTCTTCCTTTACACTTCTGCCTGCTCTATTTACCAATATCCAGACAAAACCAAGGGTAGAATACCATATTATACCCAACATGTCCAACAAACCAGTAAAACCATCCAAACCCTTAGTTACTCTTACTCCGCAATTTAAGGTTTAAACTGTAAATAACTATCTACGCATACTACATTGTACAACATAGCCAGTCGTACAATACATAGCACACCCTGTTGGGGTCAAAACATTTTGGAGGAAACGCACAATGATCGTCGAACAATTAGGCAACCACCTCTGTAATCTTTTGTCCTTAGCCGAGAAGGTTTTGTTCCACTGTGTTTTCCTATCGCTAAGGTTTTAACGAGGCAAGATGATTCGCTTACGACTAACGTTTGCAGAAAATTAAAGACCACGACAGATACATTTCGGAACAGAGATAAGAAAGTCAAAACTTTCCGATAAATGTTTCAGGCTCTGAGTGTTATTTACAAGATATACAAAAACACGATGCTAAACGAACAATCAACTCGCAAGTCGGCGAGCTGAACATCACACATTCAGCTCGAAAACTAGCGAGTTGAATCTTGAAAATTTATCCGCATTCAGCTCGCCAACTAGAAAGTTGAATCTCGTAAATTTAGCTTGCCATTTAGAGAGTTGATTTCATCTCAAACCTCTCGTCTCTTGTTTCATATCATTCCGAGGTTCCCTTGGAATTCTGCGACTAAAATCCTAAAACTTATTCTCTTTGTATAAATGTCGAGGTAATCGTGTAAACGATAAACATCACGGTTATACAATTATTCCTTACAGTTTCGTATAAGTTTCAATTGTATAAAATGATGATGGCTAACTTAAAACGCCGATGATTATCTCGACTATACGATCAAAAGTATCATTCTTTGAAGCAGTCGTGAGAATGTATTCGTGCCATTTAATCATACGAACCAATAATGGCTAAATTGTTGCATCGTCTTACAAAAGACCGATTCTCTGATAGGAATCATAAAATCGCCTAAACCGTATAACAGCTTGATGAGGCCTAAAACGCAATAAACAGCTGTGGGCGCACTAATTGACTTGGGTCATTAGTGGGCTCATGCCGGTTCACGGTGAGCAGAGAAAGCTTGATGCACGGAGAGTGCGGTGAGTAGAGAAGGCTCAGTGCACAAAGAGCATGGTGAGCAGAAGGAGCTCAGTGCGTGAAGAGCATGGTGAGCAGAGAGAGCTCTGCTCGAGGAGAGCGATGAGAGCTTGGTGCACGGAGAGCGGAGGGAGCTCGGTGCGCAGAGAGCTTGGTCAGAGAAATCTTGACAGAATACCCGAATATGGGCTACAACAGGCCACTCGAGGCTTATGAACATGAGAAGTGAATAATGGGCATGCGAAGCCCATCACGGGTAGAGCTTTGAGTGGGCTGTCTCAACTCACTAGGAAGCCCCGTCTGCGGAGTCTCCGAAGGAGTGACGATAGCGGACCGAGCAGACAGTTACAGGAAGTTCAAAAGGCGTAATGGCGGATCAAGAGCATTAAAGGGACATTGAGACTGGGGATCGTCGAGAGGATCCTATAAAGAGTCTCAGTGGGGGTCCGGAAAGTGGACCGAAAATCTTCTGGCAAAATTTAGTATTCTAATAAAGTTATCTTTTATTTACACTTATTTCAATCAAATTGGGTGTGAGGGAAATCTTGCTCTCACAACAGCCCACTAGAAATTCTAGGTGAGAATTAAGCCTAAGTACGATGACGATCACAGCTTGTTCTGCAAGCCATAAAGAAAAGGAATGAATACAGAAAAGGAATGTTTCCGGAGAAGAAAAGGAAGATTTTCGCAGAAGAATCAGGGACCAAAAAGGAAGGCGGACTAACCCTGAAGCCTATATAAGAGAGAGGAGGAGGAAGAGACAAGACACTTTGGATTCTCTGCATTGAAATACTTAGAGCATTAGGTTTATTTTCCGAATTTATTAGCGAGTTGCTACTCAACAAGGTTTACTAGTCATAGGTTTTCGTACTACGGGATTAGCCAATAGCTTACAAAGCCAGGTCGTATCATATGTTGTGAAACGCTCATACTATTCGGAATAAGACACCTTTTTCTCTCTTCTCGTATTTTCAATCTCATATTTTGTCCTTCATTTTCGTGTTCTAATTTTATACGTTTTGACTCACAAAATTCCAGGATCTCTGGAAAGTTAGAGTCATCTCTGATTTTTCGTGACTAACAGAAATCGACAGTGCGAATCTCGGTTCCCACAGTTTGGTGCTAGAAGGAGGGGACAAGTGATTTATTTCATGTCAAACAACCAGTTCAGAAACATGAATACCGAAACTCAACACGACCAACCATCTAGTGACGGTCTTCCACTACATGAAAACGTTGAGCAGACTCTAACAACGAACATCACCACAGTCAACGCGAACCCAAAAATATCAACGTGCTGTTAAGGATGTCGTCACCCAAAAAACACAAGAGAAGTGCAGAGATTGACAGGACGCATAGCAGCCTTAACCCAATTTATATCCATGTTAATCGACAAATTCCTGCCGTTCTATAACCTCCTCGGGGGGGAAAAAAAATTCATTTGGAACAGAGAATGCGAGCTAGCGTTTGATGACCTGAAAAACTATTTGATGACGCCCCCCGTCCTGTCAAAACCACAAGAGGGAGAAACCATGTTCCTATATATTGCAGTATCGTCATACGCAATCAGCTGGGTCCTCGTACGTGAAGAGCTCGGTAATCAAAAACCAATATTCTACCTCAGAAAAATCCTAGATAATGCGGAGACAAGATATCCAACAATAGAAAAACTAGCTCTCGCGGTAGTACATGCAGCACAGAGGTTGCGATCCTACTTCCTATCGCACTCGATCGTCGTCTATTCTAACCAACCACTACGAACAATTTTTCACAGTCCCAAACAGTCAGTGAGACTTTCTAAATGGGCAATCGAGCTCAGTGAGCACGATATAGAATTCAAGAGTAGAACTTGCGTAAAGTCCTAAGTCCTGGAAGATTTCCTAATAGAACTACCCCCTAAGATGGAAACCACATCCTAATGCCATGAAGCACGGTGGTCCCTGTATGCCGACAGAGCAAGCTCTAAACAAGGCTCAAGAGTAGGGATACGAGTGATCACCCCAACGGGTGAGATGATTGAGTAGTCATTTCGACTGAACTTCACAGCATTAAACAACAAAGCATAGTACAAAGTGATTATAGCTGGTTTGTGCCTGGCAGCGGCAATCAGGGCAAAATGGGTCAACGCCTATTGCGACTCCCAGCTGGTCACAAAACCAATATAGCGGTAGGTACGAAACAAGGGATGACCGAATGGAAGCATACTTAGATGTGGTAAATACACTGTTTAAATAATTTGTAGAGTTCAACCCGATCAAAATCCCCAGGGGGAAATAAGCTCGCCGACGCCTTGGCATCAACCATCGATCCTCAAACGACTAGAGTCATACCACTTGAGACCATAGATAAACCCAACATCTTTGTGCCTAAGACTGCTTGCATCATACAGGAGACAATAGAAGAGTACAACGCAAATCCATACACTGAGGACGTCAAAGAAGACAAGGTCCCAATGGAAATAGATGAAGTCGAGGCAGAGACATACTGGATAATTGAGATACTTGCATAAATCACTGACAGGATCTTATCGCCGAAGAAATTGGACGCCAAGAAACTCAAATCTAAAAGCACAAGATACACCCAACTAGACGGGAACCTTTATAAATGGAGCGTACGAGGTCCATTACTAAAGTGCATCTTCATACACGAAACAAATAAGATTATAAAGGAGGTCCACGACAGATCATGCAGAAATCACTCAGGTGTCAGGGCGCTAGCATTCAAGATCAAAAGGTACGGCTAGTATTTACCAACCATGATCACAGATTGCGAATAACACGCCCTGAAATGCAAGAAATACCAAAAACATGCGCCATTGATATACCGGCCCACTGAGAAGATGTAATCCATCACGGCACCATATCCTTTTATGCGATGGTCCATGGATAAAATAGGCCCCATGCACAAGTCGAAACAGAAGTGTTTCCTGCTCGTTTTAACCGACTATTTTTTTTAAATGGATAGAAGTCGAATCCGAGAACGTGGAGTCATTCATCTGGAGAAAAATTATTTGTCGCCAAGGAATCTCGTACGAAATACATACTGACAACGGCCCCTATTTTACCTCAGATAGGTTCAAAGATTTTCGCGAAAGAATATTAATAAATCTAAACTCCATATTACTTGCAAGCTAACGGCCAAGTAGAGGCCGCAAACAAAAAAATACTAGAAGGGCTAAAGAAGAGACTAGAAGCGAGAAAGGGAAGATGGGCAGAAGAATTAGAAGGATTACTCTGATCATACGGAACAACACCCGGGAGGGGGACCAATGACTCCCCATTTACCCTAGTGTACGGTACCGACGCAGTAATACCAGCTGAGACAGAAGTACCAAGCCTGAGACGAGCGTTGGCACCTCAGAATACGGACCAAAACGACCAGATGCTCATAGATATAGCCGACACCATCGATGAAAGGAAGGACCAGACAACCATAAGACTGTAAAACTATCACAACACCGCAACATAATTCTACAATAAATTAAACAGTGACAATTCACTTATGGAGAGCTGGTATTGCGGGAAGTTTTTTCCGAAAGGCAGAGAATGATGCAAGGAAGCTAGAAATCTTATGGGAAGGGCCACACGAGATTTCCAAAATCATTAAACCGGGAGTTTATGAATTGGAAGACGCATAAAGGAACAAGGAAAGACACCCATGGAATGCTCATCATTTGAAGAAATTCTACTGTTAGGCTTTAGCGGTTTATTCTCTTACCATCTTTATTTATGTATATTGTAAACCGACTCAGTGAAATACGACCAAAGCTTGATCCCCGCTTCAAAGGTATGTAGACAACTTTGTTTAGGGAGTTCAGCTATATTTATCAATTAATCAACAACAGTGCCTTCCCTTTTTCCCCATCAATTTTTCTAAAAAATTGGGAGAGATGTATTTGTCATTTACACTACGACCCAATCCGCCCTCTTTTCCTTATCATTTTTTTCTCAAAAAAGAGGGAGATGTGTTCTTCCTTTACACTTCGACCCAGCCGCCCTCTTTTCCTCATCAATTTTTCTAAAAAAATGGGAGAGATGTATTCGTCCTTTACACCCCGACCCAACCCGCCCTCTCTTCCTTGTCAATTTTTCTAAAAAATGGGGGAGACGAAGTTGCCTTTTACATCCCGCCCCAACTGGGGGCTCCTTGTCAACCAACCAGCCCAGCCCGGAAAAAGACGATACCTACCCCCATACCCCACCCTGCGCAATGGAACACCTGAGAAATTCTAACACCCGCTAACCATCCACAACGTTTTCTATCGCTTCCGCCTGCTCTATTTACCAATATCTAGACAAAACCAAGGGGAGAAGTAAAACCATCCAAAACCTTAGTTACTTTTACTCCGCAATTTAAGGTTTATACTGTAAATAACTATCTACGCATACTACATTGTACGACATAGCCAGTCGTATAATACATCGCACACCCTATTGGGGTCAAAATATTTTGGAGGAAACGCACAACGATCGTTGAACAATTACGCAACCACCTCTGTACTCTTTTGTCCTTAGCCGAGAAGGTTTTGTTCCACTGTGTTTTCCAATCGCTAAGGTTTTAACGAGGCAAGATGATTCGCTTATGACTAACGTTCGCGGAAAATTAACAACCATGACAGTACATTTCAAAACAGAGATAAGCAAGTCAAAACTTTCCGATAAACGTTTCAGGCTCCGAATTTTATTTACAAGATATACAAAAACATGGATGCTAAATGCACAATCAGCTCGCAAGTTGGCGAGCTGAACGTCACACATTCAGCTCGAAAACTAGCGAGCTGAATCTCAAAAATTTATCAGCATTCAGCTCGCCAACTAGAAAGCTGAATCTCGTAAATTTAGCTCGCCATTTAGAGAGTTAATTTCATCTCAAACCTCTCGTCTCTTGTTTCATATCATTCCGAGGTTCCGTTGGAATGCGATTAAAATTGTAAAACTTATTCTCTCCATATTAATGTCGAGGTAATCGTGTAAACGATAAACATCGCGGTTATACAATTATTCCTTACAATTTCGTATAAGTTTCAATTGTATAAAATGATGATGGCTAACTGAAAATGCCGATGATTATCTCGACTATACGATCAAAAGTATCATTCTCCAGAGCAATCGTGAGAATGTATTCGTGCCATTTAATCATACGAAGTGGTAATGGCTAAATTGTTGCATCGTCTTACAAAAGACCGATTCTCCTATAGGAATCGTAAAATCGCCTATGCGCGGAGAGTGCGGTGAGCAGAGAAAGCTCGATGCGCGGAGAGTGCAGTGAGCAGAGAAAGCTCAGTGCACGAAGAGCACGGTGAGCAGAAAGATCTCAGTGCGTGGAGAGCACGGTGAGCTGAGAGAGCTCTGCTCGAGGAGAGCGGAGAGAGCTTGGTGCATGGAAAGAGGAGGGAGCTCGGTGCGCAAAGATCTTGGTCAGAGAAATCTTGACAGAATACCCGAATATGGGCTACAACAGACCACTCGAGGCTTGTGAACATGAGAAGTGAATAATGGGCCGGCGAAGCCCATCACGGGTAGAGCTTCGAGTGGGCTGTCTCAACTCATTAGGAAGCCTAGTCTGCGGAGTCTCCGAAAGAGTGATGATAGCAGGCCGAGCGGACAGTTCCAAGAAGTTCAAAAGGCATAACGGCAGATCAAGAGCATTAAAGGGATATTGAGTGCGGGGATCGCCGAGAGGATCCTATAAAGAGTCTCCGTGGGGGGTCCAGAAAGAGGACCGAAAATCTTCTGGCAAACTTTAGTATTTTTGAGAGCAAACTTGTAACACTTAAGAGAATATTGTAATCAAACACATTTTCTAATAAAATTATCTTTTATTTACACTTATTTCAATCAAATTGGGTGTGAGGGAAATTTTGCTCTCACAACAGCCCATTAGAAATTCTAGGTGAGAATTCATCCTAAGTACGATGACGATCACAACTTGTTCTGCAAGCCATAAAGAAAAGGAATGAATGCAGAAAAGGAATGTTTCCGGAGAAGAAAAGGAAGATTTTCGCAGAAGAATCAGGGACCAAAAAGGAAGGCGGACCAACCCTGAAGCCTATATAAGAGAGAGGAGGAGGAAGAGACAAGACACTTTGAATTCTCTGCACCGAAATACTTAGAGCATTAGGGTTATTTTCCTAATTTATTAGCGAGTTGCTACTCAACTAGGTTTACTAGTCATAGGTTTTCGTACTATGGGATTAGCCAACAGCTTACGTAGCCAAGGCGTATCATCTGTTGTGAAACGCTCATACGATTCAGAATAAGACACCTTTTTCTCTCTTTTCATATTTTCAATCTCATATTTTGTCCTTCATTTTCGTGTTCTGATTTTATACGTTTTGACTCACAGAATTCCAGGATCTCTGGAAAGTTAGAGTCATCTCTGATTTTCCGTGATTAACAGAAATCGACAGTGCGAATCTTGGTTCCCACAGTTTGGCACTGGAAGGAGGAGACAAGTGATTTCTTTCATGTCAAACAACCAGTTCTGAAACATGAATACCAAAACTCAACACGACCAACCATCTCGTGACGGTCTTCCATTACATGAAAACATTGAGCATACTCCGCCAACGAACATCACCACAGTCAACGCGAACGCAAACACTGCAGCGATCGAGGAGATTAAGAAGATGTTCTCGACTCTTGAGAAGAATTCGGAAGAACAAGATAAGCTGACAAGCTCTATCACAAAACATGTGGAAAGCTTAACCGCAAGAACCAGAGCCATCCTCCCGTTCGGAACAATTAAGCTCTGCAGGACAAAACTTGTTTTGGTGACCCCACATGATGGGACGCAAAACACGCAGAAGGAGCTGCCAAAACAAAATTCAAACGAGATAACTCCTGATGCGATATTAAAAAGTAACCTTCCACTTTTTAGTGAAGAAACATAAAATAACGAAACCGAACGAGTCAATCTAGAACTCATTGAATCGTTGAAAGAATCGGCAAAGATGCGGACATGCATCCTAGGTTGGTTAAAGACCATTCGACTCAAAAAAGTTCTCGATTCGATAAGTCGATGACCAAGGAAGAAGAAAATATCTTCTGGTGAAACCAAAGAAACAAGCCGAGGAAGAAGCTCGAATCATCCATAACAAACGCCGACAAGCTTACCAGGCTACTGAGGATGATTCCAACGCAATTCGCGATCTCCGCGAATCCCTTGCAAAAATTGTGCTCCGAAATACAGGAGGTAAAATTGCAAATCCACCATGCTACTAGCGTAGCCTCGGAAATCGACCGACTCCTCGAGGAGGCACGAAGAACTCCTTTTACGACTCGTATAACCAACGCCCGGATTTTAGATCCCGAAAAAGTCAAAATCCCGATGTAAAATGGTACCACGGATCCGAAACCACACTTACAAACCTTTCAGATTGTGATGGCAAGGTCGAAAGTAAGGGAAGGCGAAAAAGACGCGGGCTTCTGCCTCCTGTTCGTCGAACATCTCCATGGGCTCCATGGGGCAGCTCTCGAATGTTTCTCTCGACTGAAAGGAAACTCCGTCGCGAGTTTCAAAGAACTTTCCTCATAATTATTTAAGCAATACTCCACGTTCATGGATAGGGAGATTTCTGATGTCGATCTTTGGAGCCTCGCTCAAAAAGAAGACGATCTCACCAAGACTTCATGATACGGTTCCAGATCATAATGTCCAGAGTCAGCGGCATCTACGAAAAAGTATCTGTAGACGCGCCTCTCAAATCCATCTGGTATAAATCCAAATTCAGGAAATGGATAGCCCTCGAGAAACCACGTAGGATTCATAGTGCCTTGCACAAAGCCACATATTTTATTAACATCAAAGAAAAGATGAGAGTTCTGGCACAAAAGCATAAGTCGATAAAGGTGTCCACAAAAGATGCTCCTTCCGAACAGATATAAAAAAAAAACCATCGTAACAACCAATACATCCATGACGAAGGAGAGGACCTTCGAGGAGCGCATAACTATGCTATAAACCAATCATCCGAAAGAAGAAAAACGTCAGGAAACACTTGGACCTGAAACTCCTCATACGACGAGAATTTGTTTTGCGAATTCCACCAAACAAAGGGTCATTCCACGGAAAATTTCAAAGTCCTTGGAGCAATATTGACGGAAAAGATACTCGCAGGACAAATGTCGGAGATTTCCAGCGTAAACGATCTCCTCAGAGAGGCAAATTGGCCGCCGAGACCAGAACAGGCACTGCTAGTAAACAACGCACACAAAGGTCCTGAACATAAGGAAAGCGCAAAAGAGAGCCTGAGAATAAAACCGGTGAAGTCAATCGCCACCAAGTGAACATGATAATCATAGGGTCTCGGTACTATCAAGACAGTGTCTCCGCAATAAAGGCATACCAACTCATGGTAGAATCGAGTGCCAATTGGCCCGATCACCTTCTCTTCACGTCTTCTAATTCGCCGAGTAACGATATTACCTTCAAGGAAAGCAAAACGGCCGGAATCGACATCCCCTATAGTGATCCCCTTGTAATCGACCTCATCATCAGGGACCTTTTGGTCGCAAGGATCCTCGTTGACATAGGAAGCACCGTAAATGTGATCTTCCACGATACGCTAAATAGGATGGGCATCAAGCTGTCTAAAATCACACCCACACAATGCCACTCACCGGATTCTCCGGCACGACGACCGTGACTCTCAAATCAATTCAACTCCCCTTCATGGAAAGGAAGTCATCAAAATCGTTGATTTTATTGTATTCGATCATCCTGCCATCTACAACGCGATCGTTGGAATGCCTTTGATAAATTCCACGAAGGCAGTTCTGTCAACTTACCACTTAGGCATCAAATTCCCGATGCCCCACGGAATATTCGCAATCTGGGTATGTAAAAAAACAGCAATACTCTGCTTCCTAACCTAGCATAAACTATGACGGGTCGAAACAACACCAACGATCGGACCCAAACGGACGAAGACAACTCAGGCATCAACTGAAAACATTTCGGAGAAACCTGATAGCACTTCGGAAACGGCTCAACCTAAAGAAGACGACCAAGCCTCCAAGCCCAACATCCCAAACCAAACAGAACAAGCAACACCCAAAAAAGTTGTCGACCCAACTTTAGCCACCGCAATTAAAACATCAGCATCACCAAATAAGTAATCTAACTCACGGTAACCAACTGAACTACGAGACGGTTTAATTCCCAAAAAGGGTCCGTAGGCAACTTTTCGATAGAAAAGTGCAGCTGTCCCCCTCTCCGAAAAAGGGGGAGAGGGTACGTATATGGATACTCGTATACTCCCACATTTCAAAATATTTGCATTCGTGTACTCGATATTTTTGAAAATCCCATTCTACCTTAACTTTTACGCAATAAGAAAATCGCATTATACCTTAACAATCTTCGCACCTTCTTGCAAATCGCACATATTCGATTAAACTCGAAAACTTCTAAATCACAGTATAATCCGGAAACAAAAGTCATATGCAAATTCTTACACTCTTTTCACCCGCAAAGGCATGCATGCCCCTTAACAAATCATGAGAACATTTCTCAAACAATAGACTAAAAACGCAAAACCTGCGAACAGAATAAAACATTCGGGAAAAGCGAGACGTCGCAAACTCTCAAGAATAAACTTCCAAATTTGTACGAGCACAGTCTACACAGACTCCAAAACCAAAATGAACAAATATCCGCTCCTATATCAAATCCGTCGGTTGGCCCCCGGCGGACAAACTAGTCACCTAACATTTCGTAAGATTGGTTCTCACACATCTGACAGAAGGATATACAACGCTATAAAAACCAAAATTTTGGTCAACACTTCCAAACGGCTTAGAAATTTTCTTAGGAGAAATGCTAGGTTCCGGATCGATACGAATCTATAGCAGATTTCAATATCAAAATGAAATCAGGTTAAAATCCCAAACAGGGTACGTAAGCCGGAATAGTCACCCTACCTCTTAAAACCAATATTAAGCCTAGGTCTTCCTCTAAACCCAGCACACTGGTCTCTAACATCTCTAGACATAGGATCAAAAACTGATACGAGATCCCTAAACTCGTCTCATTGCTCGCACAAGTGAATCTGCGTAACTCAAGGATCAAATTCTCCAAGAAAAACCGCACTCATAACGGATAAGCTAAACGCAGCGACAAATCAAAAATGAAATACAAACTGACTACTCAAAATTTTGTTTTCAATATACTACATATAAACACAAATTACAAAGAGCCGCAAGGCAGCAGGTTCTCGAGGCCATATACGGCCAAAAGTCCACATTCGGCCAAAATCATAAACAACATATTCTATCTACTAAGATCATAGCAACCAGTACACAACGCACCAAATGTTCTCGTATCATGATCCACCACTTCTTCATCACCACGCGCAGAGACCCCAATGTCCTCCAAATCGGGAGAAACGAGAATTGGAGCCTAGCATTCCCAAAATTCTGACTCAATCAGAGGAATCAGGGACCTCACGTCCTTGTGCCTTTTAAGGTATCTAGACATTTTATTCCACTCAACGTTGTACTGGAAATCATGCTGCTTGGCCTGATACAAAATTCTTGCCTAACCACGGCGTTCACGCAAATCTTTGACGACTTGGTGCGTCTGCTCCAGTTTATGAAGCGGGCTTCAAAGTGTCTCGAACGATCCGCCACAACAGAGAAAATATCTCGCTTGCCACGCCTAATTTCGCGGCAAACCTTGGAGGCTTCCCTCCACACCAACGCCTCCATATCCATCTTTAGACGAGAGTTTTCTTCCTCGAGCTTTGTCAGCCCTGTACCGAGCCATACGCACCTCATGATCCCTCATCTGGAGAGTCTCTTCCATTATATAGATAGCTTGTCAAAATGCCATTAAAAAGTTAGCAACTATGCCTTCGCAAGCTGAATCATGTAAACGAGCGCTAACCCCCATGCAATGGCACAAAGCCTCGAAGCGCAGTTTTGACCTCACGACTCTCTCCGAGGCAGGAGGCTAAAGTGGCAAAGCATCCAGTAAGTTAAAAAAAACCAGGTTAGAACTAGGGCAGCGGGACCTGATCCAAATCGTCAAAATCTTTTAAGCACACCCCAGGGGTCGATCCCTCCCCAACGTGGATAGAACCTCCAGCGACATCCTCCACTCACGCGGATATTTCCCTATCCCACGTGGAAGGCAGCTCGTATGGGAAAAAATTCTCCATCGTTGGCTCCTCCTCCTCGATAACGACTTTAAGACAGGTACGAGTGTTATGTAAGGCAACGATGTTTCGTACCCTTTGCGGTGAAAAATGCCCCCAGTGAATTGGGCCGCCTCGAAGGAAATTCTTAACAACGATCTAATCCTCTAAAAACGGGGGAACATTGTAACACCCCGTTTCCGGTCAACCCCCTTTTGACCAAATTCGAGGTTGTTACGCC